>VZTL01066239.1:5070-52234 GCA_013400535.1 Scopus umbretta | reverse complement strand
AAAAAAAAAAAAAAGCACAAAAGGGTGGTGCCAAAACTACACATCTGAATTAAAACCTGCTTAGTATACACACATAATGTGTAAAACCCCATGCAGAAGCCAGCAATAGCGAGCAGGTTAGGTCGTCAGTCAAAGCTAGGGGTGTACTTATAGCTCTGTCTGACCCAAGCTTGTCCTCCCTTGCTTTGCACAAACCATTTTTTCCTCAATTGGCTCCTCATTGTACAGAGTAATGAGAATCAGGCACTGTGAAAGCACTCACTTAGTCCATATGTCCTTTTTATAGGTTACTTCGGACTAGTACATGGGGTCAGCTCAGGGTGTCTACCCATGCCTCATGCAATGAGCCAGGACAAGCACAAGCAAGTCTGGACAGCCTCTGCCCTGTGGACTGATCTCTGAGATGTTAAAAGTCACTTTTTAAGTGACTTTTATAATTCACCTCCTCGAAGCGTCTACCATTACCAACTATGCTCATGCCTGCTGAAGACATAAAGCTGATTTCCCTCTCTCATATTGTACTATGGAGGATGCAAAGTTCACAGGGGAGCTAAACCCTCTGCTGTGCTGTGGCCTGTTTGCCACAGGAGAGGGTCCAGCCCAGTATCCTTAAAGGTGTCAGTGCGTGGCCACACTTACCATCTCTCCTCGTGGGCCCTGCTGTCCATTTGGCCCTTTGGGTCCAGGGTTTCCAGGCTCACCCTGAAAACAAGAGCGTTTGTTAAAGCATGTGCTGAAAGTCCAGACAACTCTGAGCCTTTCCCAACCTATTAGCACTGGTTCCTTCACGTAGACCAGTCTGCAGTGGTCCTAGCAGCAGAAAGTCATGACTGGACCTACACAGCCAGCAATGCTACAAAATGCTTGCTCTTTAGTGGGACCTTTAGTGATTTCAGGAAAGCTGAGCAATGGGACATGGGAGGCCAGCCATCGCCCACCACAGGATGGTGTTTGCTTTTTATAAATACTGCAAAAATAAAAGCTCACAATGTCTGGGGATTTTGCCAGGGAAAATGGACAGTGAAGCAGCCATGGAAATAAACCAGTGTGTGAATCTGGAGTGATAAAACCATATGGAGGGTCTGGAGAGATCTGGGACAGCCACCTTCCCAAGTGGGCATTGGCTGAGAGTCTGACCTGAAAAATTACTTGGGAATCTCAGTTACTCAATTACATTTGCCTCTTTGTTCAATGAAATGGGAGCCTAATGAAACAACTAGAGCACAGACCTTGCTCTGCTCTGCATTGTGCAAGTCAGTGAAAATGAGCTAATTTCACTCCAAGAGGTTCATCTCAGGTATTTTTTTAAGCTCACTCCTATCCAGAACTTTTCATTGCTGTTTTAGTTGCTGATGCCCAATAGTTATGAAGACATACCTTTTGTCCCAGAGGACCAATCCTGCCCCTCTCTCCTGGGGGTCCTGCTGGTCCACCACCTGCCTGGAATGGAAACAGGGAGAAGCACGTTGGCAATGTGTCAAGAAAACAGGATGCCAGAAGCTAGGGGATTGGGTGACCATAGAAATCATTTATTAACTACTGGGGCTGGTGCCTCTGAAAGCACCTCAGGAAATTCAGAAGTCTAATTCACAGTTGGGAAGAGCTGAAGGACCAGGTCAGTTCAACACAAATGTCAGCAGCAACTTATATTTTCCCTAGAGAACCTCCCTGGGAAAGGTGTAAGCAGGAGGGGCTAAATCCTGGTCAGGATGGGGAAATGCAAAATGTGTCTGGGTTTATGGCCATGAGTCTTGCTGGGGTATGCAGCAGGAGAGAGAAATAAATATACGGAGCGGCCCCCAGCAAGTGTGTGAGATGGTCATGCTCTGGCTTCAGAGGTTGAAACACGGAGGATGGCCTGCCAGTCACTCAGGGATGTTCTTTAACTAAGATCGCAAACCATAATAGGCCAAATGCAGAAGTCCTGACCCCTTTGTGGTTGCTTTTAACTCTTTCTTTTCCATAACTCTTGATCAAGAAATCTTTAGCTGAAGTTGAGAGGGGAATCAAGAGTGCATTATAAGAGAGTGAAACAAAGTTGGACTCCTAGAGAGGGGGAATGGAAAGACATATCAGCTGCATCTTATTAGCTCAGCGAGATGTTCTTGCTGAGCATAGTTAGGTCAATGGCTGAGAAGCAGCAGAGGGTTTACCCTGGGTCCAGGAATGCCCTGCTCTCCTCTTATGCCTGGTGTGCCAACCTGGCCAGGTGGACCCTGTGCAGGGAGAAAAGAGAGACTGTGTCAATACACATGGGCATAAACACACCAGTGCTACACAAGATCGCAAGGGAAAGCAAATACTACAGTGCCCGAGAGATGGTTTTCAAACACGTCACACCTTTGGTGGTTTGAATGCAGTGGCAGGCTTGATGTCCCAGGGCAGGACATCCAGGCCACAGAGCACCCAAAAATACCCAAATCCTGACAGCCCTTGCTGCTGAGATTCTTTGAGGAAGTGGCTGTGATGAAATAACAAAACAGCATCACGAGGTAAGACATTTACTTTGCTGTAAGCTCACTGACCTGTGGCCCTCTCATGCCTTGTTCTCCAGCCGGCCCCGCTTGACCGAGAGAGCCCTTGGTACCCTTAAAGTGCAAAATAGGACAACACAGGTTAGCATGGGGAGAACTGGTCAACACCAAGGGGAGGGAAAAGAGATCTCAGGGCATTTACAGCTGCATAAACAGCAGAGAAGAACAGTTGTTTGTTTGTTTGTTTGTTTTTTCCAGAATACGGTTATAGCAGAGAATAAGCACAGAACTGGCAGGGTAATTTGCCCCCTGCAATCAACAGATATCAATCTCCTTTATGGTTTGGCCCTGTTACGCTGCTCCAGCAGCATGCGGAGACAAAGCATCTGACCAGAGAATGCTGCAGAGGACAGGCAGGCCCGGGCATGTGGACAGCTGGTTTTGCACTGAGTCCAGCAAGGAGCATACAGGGAGATGAGCCGGAGGAGGGAAATTTGGAGGAGAGAGGAGACAGAGAAGAAGAAGCAAAGCCTGCATGTCTCTTCTCTTGGTACAACCCTCTGGGTGCTGTGGCTGCCTGGCTGGTGGTGTGACAGGATCTCCAGGTGTTGCCCCCATCACCACTTACCTTAACTCCTATTGTTCCCCTTCGTCCTGTCATACCCTGCAAACAAAGAAATGATGAGACTTGTTATGCAAGTATGTAAGCACAAGTTTCTCTGTTGCTTTTAGATCCGTGTATCACCTCTTCTCTTAGTCCAAAACTATGTTGGAATATTTTAAACTACTGGGGAGAGAGGGAGAGAAAAATCCATATGGACAACTCTCTTAAATCAAATGTTGGCATGTTTTCTCCTTCCTCTCATCCCCCAACCCTCCTCCACATAGGTAAGTTACTCCCTCATGCATGCAGGAGCATGCCACAGTCCCTGGGCCACATGTCCTGAGGGACAGGCGGCAGTGGAACAGCAGCGAATACAACCCCAGATGTCCCAGCTACACCAGATCCAGTTTGGTTTTTGCCTTTTAAAAACCAGCAGCCAAATGCAGATGCATACGCCAGAGTAAATCAGGTCTAGGTCCACTGATCTGAGCACTGAATTACTTGCAAGGGAATAAATTCAGGATTAGACCTTCAAAGTCTGTACAGGCCAGCAAACCACCAGGCATTTTCCTTTTGACTTTTTTTTTTTTTCCTTTCCCCTGGTTGAACTCCCTCATGAAACAGAATACATGGGAAGATACGTGAAACAAAATACATGGGAAGACAGGAGGGAAAAAGTTATTGTCAATCTAAACTCAGCCCCTGCTGACTGCAGGTCAGGCAGCTCACCTTCCTCCCGACTCCACCGTCTTGGCCATCCAGACCCACCGGTCCTGGCTCTCCCTAAGGGAAAACCAAAACTCAAGTAAGATCCCCAATTTAAGCAGGTGCTGAGAAAATAGATTCAGTTCTCAAAAAATGGGTCCTTTTGCACTCTCACGCAAGTTACTTGATATTCCCACATTGGTGGAAATCCTTCTAACAACTCATGGAGACTTTCCATAAGTTTCTGAGCTAGCACAAGCTAATGTTCTCATTCTTTGGGAAATGCCTTCTGACATTTTAAGATGCATTTTTATTCTGAAGTGATATGAAAACAAATGGGGTTTGAAATTTTCCAGGGAGCATGTGGTTTTGTTTTGATTTTTTTTCCAAAGGCTTCAGGTGATTCAGGACATTCATATTTTGTATCATCTAAACAGCTCTCTGCTTTCATATATGACCCATAAGAACATATGAATTTAATTTCCAAATATGAAGTTGTTTTCAGTGACAATATCCCAAAAGGCATTGTAAAATAATAACAATTTTTTAAAAAGCACATTTTACACAAAACATCTTCTAAACTGACATCTTCCCAGAGGAAGTTTTGGTTGCAAACCAACAACATTTTCAAGTGGAAAAATATTCCATCTGACAAGGCATGATGAGTTTAAGAAACTTGCACCTTTTTGGCAACATCCTTTTTTCTTACTTTCTCTGTCCCATCCTATTGTAAAAACCAAAAAACAACAAAAGACAACAAAGAAACTTTACCATTGGTCCAATTTCACCCTTTTGGCCTCTGGAACCCCGCTGAGTATTATCAGCTCCTGAATCTCCCTGAAAGCAATAGAGCAATGAGAACCATCTGTGTAAGTGGGACATGGAAGTCAGACATCAAACTGCTCTGCTTTAGCTCAGAACCAACATTTATTTTCTTTTTTTCTTTTTTGACTTAATTAGATGAAGTATTACTGGTGTTTTCAGACAGACAGAGCTTTTCAACTGAGAAATAATAATATTGAAGAGGATGAAGGGGAACTTTAATATAAGGAAGCAGTGATTGACAGGTTGGTATCAAGAGACATGTGTTACCCACATGTCATCTCCAAGTCCTTGCTCTGTCACTGGACCTGCCACTGTCAAGAAGCATTTAATAAGCCTGAGTGAGTGCTTGCTAATGACCTTCAGGACTAGCAGAAAATGGGTGGATAAATCAAGAAGATGCCTTAGCAATATTTACCGGGTCTCCACGGATCCCACGGTCACCTCGTTCTCCTCGTTCGCCTTTAACTCCCTTATCACCCTGTGGGAAGAAACGGAGAGTTAGTGAAAGCAGCCCTTGCCTGCCAAAAGCATCTCTGCTGCCACACACCTCTGCCCAGGTCCTCAGCCCTGAGGGGAGGGTAATGGCTTTCCACCCACCCCTGGCTCAAATCCACCTTTTCACCATCATTCAACCCCATCGTAAATGTGATAAAAGCCTACCCTCCTGCCAGAGTATCCCTTCTCTCCAGAGGAGCCAGGCAAACCCTTGTCTCCCTAAAAAAGAAGAATATTTTAGAATATTTTCTGCTTTCAAGGCCCTTCTTAGATGCTTCATTGAAACATCTCATTATAAAGAGAAAAGCAATGAAAATGACTGACCTCTTCTCCATCAATGCCATCGAGACCCATTTCTCCCAGTTCACCCTGCAGAAGAGAGGTGAGGGGCAAATGCTTACCGAGGGAAAAAGGAACAGGGAGGGAGATACCGATGCGTCCATATGCTCATGCTCACCGCTGTGGCATAAGGAGATAGCTCCTTACCTTCTCTCCTGGGAATCCCCGAGAACCCTAAAAAGATCAGAAAAAGGAGTTACTCCGCTTTTGCCCAGTTCTTTGCTGTGGAAAGCGGGGCCTGTGCTTGGTGGCAGACCCAGAGCCAGGACCAGGACAGGACTGCCAGGGCTTGCTGCACCAGGGTTCAACTGTCTCTTATTTCTCTTATGCCAATCATCTTCTTCAGCTGCCTCCTCAACACTTATGCCAAGATAAAATAAATGCATCATGATGTTTAGCCAGCTGATCCAATAAAATAGCTTACACTTTAGCCACAACTCTTTCTCCACTGTCTTTCTTTTCTCCCTGCACCCATTTTTATATGAATCCAGATCCAGTCTTAGGGCCTTTGACCAAGGCTGGACAGCTTTTTAAAGAGAGTCAGTATCTCAGCTGCAACTAATGGGCTTGGTTCATGCACAGTTCTGCTCCCTGCCAGAGGATCCTGTGGTCAGAGCAAATAGTAGAAAATATCCCCTTAATATTGCTGAATATTTCCCATAAATATTATATATTTCATCACCTTTTCTGGCTTGTGGCATGGCTGCTGTCCTGAACCATTTGTTCAAGGTTCCTCTTTAAAGCAGCAGCCATGGCTCACTTTCCTCCCTCCTCCTGAACAGCAGATTTCCATCCACACGCTGTCCCAGCCCTGGGCCAAGACTCACACATGTTACTTCTTGGTGTTAAGAACAAATCCATCTCTTCTCACATCTTTCCCCTGGAGCCAGACTGCACAAAATAAATCAGCCTTGTCTGCAGATTAAGCCTGGGTCACTGGGCTGCCCTTTAGCTCTTCATAGCAATGCTAAAGCCATGACACCTGCTGAAAGCCTTGGTGCTTGGCCAGGTGGACACCACTACTTGAGTGGACTTGGCAGCTGTTGCGTGACATCCTAAATCAGCAGAAGTTGCCCTTGGTGGACTCCTACCAGCTGGACTGTGGGTCTGCTCCGTGCAGTCTCTTTCCGCACGTACCTTGGTTCCTCTGTGCCCGGGGCATCCCTGGAAACCCTGCGTCCCATTCACACCCGGTGGTCCACGCTCACCCTGTTGCATGGAGAGGAAAATACAATGGTCAGGGTTTGCCTGCTAAGTGTGTTTCTTCAGCTAACTGCATGCATCAGCAAGTGCAGGAGGTGTCTTGGAAGCACAAGAGCAAGCGTAGTATCAGGCTTTGAAAGGTCAATGACCACCTCACCATCTCTTGCCCACAACCTTCCTCACATGCCAGGAAGGCACCAACTGCAAGTCTTTATCACTGAGAGAGAAACATCCTTCCCAAACTCTCAGCTATGAAAGAGCTTTATAAAACACCTTCAAAAATAAAATGAAAAGTCAAAACACTAAGAGCTCTCATAGATGTCTAAATCTGATCCTGACCTTAAAGCCCCAGGAAAACATTGCATCGTACACGATATCTGACAGCAGCATTTGGCCCCTGCCTGTGCTATTGGAAAAGTGATGAGCACCACCAGCCCCTTGGCCTTGGTTTCACCTCCTGGGTGTGATGTGTGGGGAGTTGTTTATTCCAGGGGTGACATGGGATTCATGAAGTAAGAGTTTGGATGAAACCGTGCTAGTAAGAAGTCATGGGACTCATGTTGTTTGCCACTGTGATAGATAGAAACACCCCTTCTTAGTCCCATTCTTGGACTAACTCAAATCTTTCAGCTGCTTTTGGTATGGGAAACTTTGGTATAGGCTGCAGCTTTAATCAAGTTGGGGATTTTATTGTGTTCATAATTACCCTGCCCTGCTCACAGGTGTTTGGGACCAGCTGCAAAAGTTTCCACCTGCCTTGGAGAATAGCACAGAGCTGAGTGGCATCAAATAATGGGAGTTATTCCTCCTATCATGCCTTCTCCAGCTCTCAAGGAACTCCTTACTGACCTTCTCCCAGGAACAGCTGGGACCAGCAACTCAGGCTATCAGGTGGGGGAAAAACAAAGTTCTGCTTGCTCTCTCTCATCTAATCCATGCCCACAACCCCAGCAGAAAATACTTAGTGAAAAAACCTCCAAAAGCGTCACTATGGTGAGGTACCCAATTTGAGCAGTACCATGCAGAGCAGGGGCAATCACTCACCGGTCCTCCTTCATCACCAGGATAGCCTCCATAGCCAAGATCACCAGTGGCACCCTAGAAGACAACAGAGAGGATTCTGCATTTCTTTCACAGTTCCATGACCTCCCTCTAAATTGATATGCAAGATTTCCCCAGATTTGCAAAAAACAGCTGCTTAGTCATCTGTGTAAACAAGTTAATGAGAGAAATCATCTCCCTTTGACATCCCTAAATTGTTTCACCCCCTCCTTCCAGTCACTCATCCCTTCCCTCTTGGTTGTTTTACAACACAGAGGCTGTGAGGAAAGGGAAGAAGAGTGGCTCTCAACCACTGTGCATAGCCCAGGGCCAGATCGAAAATAGGGGTTAAGTGGAGATGACCTCCCCTTTAGCATCACCCATTACAACGTCCACAGCCTGCACAGCACCCACCCATCGTCACTGTGGGGGACACTGACCTTGCACAGGTACCCTTTATCCTGAGATAAAGTGACCTACCTTTGGTCCTATGGGGCCTGGCACGCCTCTGTCCCCTCTCTGCCCTGAGCACTTGCATGGGACCTTGCAGCATGTCCTCTCTGCGATGTTGTCCTGCAGCACAACACACATATCACAATGGGAAGGTGTTAGAAAACTGGCAGGGTCCCAACACCATAACTCCTGCAAGCTCTTGAGTTTGTGCAATCGCTCCTGTACCGAGCATAATGTCACTCCGGCAGTATTTTGGGGTGTCTCTGCCTTGAAACACCCACAACAGCAGGAGAAGGATGTATGTGTTGGCAGACTGGTTAGGTTGCATGGCTAGGAAGCAGCAGTCAACGTTATGTTTTGGACATCAGAGGCAAGGGTTTAAATGGGAAATGCGTGGGCAGAATTTGTAGAGAGCATTTAGCATATCAGTCCCCAGAGTGGTGCCTGTCACTGAAGAGAACAATCTCATCTCCAAAGAAACAAATCCAGGCTGTGGAATAGGCTATGAAAAAGTCATTGAAGTGAGTAGCTCACCAGCAACCTGCAGGCTGAGAGCAACTTGCAAGCACACAGCAAAAGAGGAAAAAGAAAAAAAAAAAGATACAGATTCAGAGAAATCACAGCTTGGTTTTGCATCATCCAATAGAAAGAAAAAAAATCACTTTTTTTGCCAAGTACATTGCTGGCTGCAAACATTTCCTGCCAGCTTTGCACATTTACATTTTGAAAGGATTTTCCTAGGCAACTGAATTACTTGGAGATGGGCTGAAGACTAGCTCTTATCCCAAAAACCACGGTTCACTCTCAAGTAGCTGCACTTTGATTTGCAGAGAAGGGCCCCGCAAGGTTACCGCCGGGATCAGTGGTTAAGCCCAATCTTATTACATCTACTGGAAAAGGAGCTCAATGATTCTGGTAGCAGATGTGAAGTTGGGAGGAACTGGACATACCTTGCCTGAAAGCAAATTAACTCAATGAACTCAAGAAGGACTACATACATGGGAGGGAAGTAAATCTATGAAGAAGAAAGGATAACTCCTTCATCTCTTAAAAGCATGTCTGAAAATACACGCAATATATCAACTCAGGGAAAGAAACCTAGAAAGCAGTGCTTCTGCAAGAGATTTAGCACTCACCAGGCATGACTGCATTTCCCACAAGGTTAAAAAAAAACAGCAGTATAAATATAGGCAGAGGGCGGGCTTTTTGGCATGGCAGCTTCTGATGGCATCTTATCGGATTCCATTTGGCCTAATGCCATTGCGCTTAATGCACTGTAGCCTCCACTGGAGTACAGCTTCTCCAGGAGTGGTACAAGACAGGGCAGCACCATGGTCTGCTCTTAACTTTATTTGCCATGGCATCTGTAAAAAGAGCTGACATGAGGTAGGGAGGGGAGAGAACCAGAGCCAAGAGAGTGTAATTCAGCCACGGTTCAGCCCCGCAGGAGATCCAGTCATCGGCTTTCTTCCAGCATTACAAGGCAGCGCTGCCTGTGCCAAGTTACTTACGAGCTGCTCTGCCAGCTCAAAATCCAAGTCCAGCAGATTAACTCTGAGCGGTCTGTTGTAGGTGAACCCACGACCAAACTCCAGCTGCATCACTTTGTCAAAATTGCTCACTCGGTCCAGCCCAACAAAGATGAGAGCGTTGACACCTGAGGGGGGGGGGAAGCAGAAGGGGCTGAGTGATGGGACGAGGTGCTCTGCAGAGCCTGCACACCCTCCCCTCTGTTATCTGCCTCTTCAATTGCAAATGGAGCTTATTCAATCTAGAACAAGCATCTTCAAGTACATTCAGTGCAAGTTACCCACACATTTAGGTGCCAGCAGGTAGCTAAATATCAATGAAGAAGAAGGCAATGAAGAACAGCAACTGCATATAGAAATCACAAAATCCTTATTCACTACCATCTGGTGGATTCATGAGAAATGGTGGTAAAACGGGCCATATATTAACGTGGACTATAATCACTGCCTTGAAGAGTAAAAAAGTTACCTTCTGTATGCAAAGCAGATGAAGCAGCCTCCAGCTGATCTATAGAGTCATCTGCACCATCAGTAAAATGGATTATCACCTGGGAGAGAAACAAATTTATGTCAGGATCCAGAATATTTCAGGTGTGAAACACAATCAGTGTGCAGTCTGAAGGGCCTTTTTCCAAGGGACATTTCGTCTGAGACGAGATGGGGGAACTGCTGTGCCCTTTCCAGGCCAGGAAGCTTTGCATTTCTGTGCCAGATTTCAGTACATGGTACCATGCAGGTGTTTGTTCCTAAAGCATGAACAGGGAAAATTTGGAAAGCAGTAATATGCAGCCAAACGGTGCTCATAGGTACTGGCTGTCATAATTTTTTTAAATTTATTATTAATTTACAGTTGCTTTGCCAACTAAAATATGTCAGAAGTCAGCTTTCCTGGCCAACACCATCCCAGTGGCCTTGGTTTTGACTTACCTTGGTGCTGCCAGAGGGTGTGGATCCAAATTTGCTCAGGTAGGACCTCAGCGTATCCGCTGTGAGAAAATAGGGCCCGCGGGTACGCATGCCTTGAAACCTCTCGAAGAGCTCAGGCTGGTACTCGGAGAAATCCAGTCCCTCAATGGGTCCCCCACGAGACTGGGCCATGATGGCTACCCTGACGTTGGGTGCCTGGTTGCCAGTGCAGCTGATCTTCTGCATCTGCGATATTCTGTTCAGCACGGACTCAACTCTGGACTCCAGACCTCTCTGGGAATTAAATATATTTTGTCCAGGCCCAACATCTGTGACGTCAAAGCCAATTATCACATCTAAGTCGCAATCTGAAAGTGAAATGCAGAAAGAGACAAGAAGAGGGTGTCACTGTTGAGCAATACAACCATTGCTTTTCAAGTAATGAATTTCCTAGTTATTTTATTAGTCATTAGAGAAGACACTCTCTGCATTGAGAACTGCCATCACTTGATACACAAGTGCTTCAGGCTTTCTTTCATCATAGCAACGATAACCTGGGAAAACCTGCATTTTATTAATTTTAAAATACTGTTCCTGTGCAATTGTTGCTTAGCATTGGGATGAACCTACTAAACCAAGTCTAACAGAATTTTGCATTTTCATCAGGCAGCCAAGACTGCTGCTTTCTCTCCACTGCATGAAAACCTGTCAGTATTTGTACAGCGTACGTGCACCTTCTGCTTGTGCTTGAAGCGACCATCCTCCAGTCAGGTGGGTGTATAGGGAGGTGGCAACCAGATGAGTGGCCTCAAGTCCCTGAAAGGTGTAGCTAGGATTTATATGGGATAGCTGGGAACTAGTGCAGAAAGAAGCACTGAAGTTGCTCAGCTCAAGCTCAGGAGGTGATGCACAGTTTGCCTTTCTGCAGGAAGATTTAGTGTGGGCTTGGAGCCACCCTGCAGCCACTGAGCTGCCTGTTGGTCTGGAGTACAGAGAAATCAGGCTGCTGGATGCCTTTCATCTGGAAGTGATATCTTCTGCACCTACATGGGCTTTTAAGCAGGGAGGTGTTTGAAATTCTGTGATATTAATCACACTAGTGCTGCACGGGAGAAGCACTCATGGTCACCACCAGCAGCAGTTTGCTTTTCCCTGCATTCAGTTTTTCATCTCTGCTGGAGCTGCTGCTCAGATCAGGGCTGCTGTGGCTCTCCTTCAGCTTCTCCAGAGGTTCGGGAGACGCCTCTGCTCAAAAGCCAGAGGGCTGAGCCATGGTCAGTTGTGCTGGGAGTATGACTTACCATACTGTATTAAGTTAAACCAGCTGCTGGGAGTCTGATCCAATGGCAATACCTGCTTGCTTACTCACTCCAAGTAGCCAGATCTACAGATCCAGAAAAGGAATCCCATGATTCCTTTTTAAGGCAATTTAACGTTAAACTACAACCACTCATGCCCTAGCTTTTTCTCATATACCTGTCACCAGATCAAGTGGGCACCCTGGACAATCTGGCAAGAGAAATTCCAGCACACCATGCATGCCAGGGACTGAATTGCCAAGAAGTCCAACTGGCTTGTTATAAACACAGTGGACAAAACGAGGACCATCACTTTTTTTGTTGGCACTAAACAAGTTAGTCTGCCAACATGCTACCGGCATCATATGCTTACATATGTGGGGAAGAAGGTAGTGAGATTTATTCTAAAGGCAGCTAAACAAAGGAGCCCTTCCAATGCAGTGGTAGGAGGCCAGTGATTTAGTGCCTGCCTGTCATATTTGAAATTATTCCACCATGACTGCACCTCTGTGGTGATGGTACACCAGTCATTCACATGCTGAAACACATGAACAGACAGCTCTTGTACCAAGGGCTTGCAGCCTACCACCACGCTCATGGAGGAGGTCTGAGCCCATGCTGCACCTCAGGCTATAGGCAAAGCACAAGAGCAGGCTGCACAAGTCCATCAAAATGCATTGGATATTAAAAGCCACCCTTGGGAATGACCTGAGTACATTATGAAAGAATTGTGCTTACCTCTTGTAACATCTGTTGTTCCTGGGCATAATTTCTCCTCCATAGCAGCTTCCAGTGTAACCAGGACCTGCTCATTCAGCTCAGACAGCTCCTGGGCTGTGGATGCTCTAAAACTTGTGGCGCTTTCACTGGCCAACCTGCTGACTTCCTTCAGGTCAATGTTTCTCACGCCAACCGCGAATACCTTGACGCCTTTCTGTGCAATTTCCAAGGAGGCACTCGGCCCATCATCTGAGGACTTCCCACCTGTGACAATGAAGGCGATCTGGGGCACCCTCTGGTCAATTCGGCTGCCAGCCTCTTTCACAAAGTGTTTAGCTTGGATGTGCTTGATGGCTGCGCCAGTGTTTGCCACTCGGCCGCCTTTGTAGATGACTTTGTTGATGGCATCTAAAATCTTAGGTTTGGTGGAGTAGTCCTTGAGGAAAAACTCATCGGTGACATCTGAGTTGTACTGGGCCAGTCCTACCTGGATAGAGTCGCCGTCCCTATAAATGGCATCCACCACAGAGTAGACAAACTGGAGAACTTCTTGGAAGTTATCCCTCCCCAGATTGATGGAGCCATCCAGCAAAAACACAATGTCAGCCTGCTTTTTACCTCCTGAAAAGAATACAAAGAAAACACAGTTATTGATAATTGTTTATGGCACCTATAATATTTAGGATGCCTAGTGCTTTGTAAATTAGCATTGTGCTTCTCTCTTCTTTCTACCTTTTTAGTTTCATCAGTCTTTGGCATGATTTTACATCCATACAAGAAGAAAGGTTTTATACAACACATTTATTATGCTCAACAAGATCTTATTCAAAGTCTTCTTTAAAGCAATGTGACTAAACTGTTGGGAATAAAAAGGTGTTATTAAGTTGAACATAGGAAAGAATAATTTTCACATTATACAAATTCTATCTACGCTCTGTCCAGAAAAATCTACAGTGTGAATAGCAGTCTTACCAGGTCCTAAAAATCCAGGGGTTTCTGTTGTAGGTATCGGAAGCTCTTCCAGAATACTCTGCAATTTCTTTTCTAAAGTTGGGAGTCCTGTGAAGTCCTGTACCACAAGTACACGCTCAGGATCATTGGTAATGACCTGCAGCTGGCCCCTGTCCACGTTCCTGGCTCCGACACCCAGAGGTTTAATGCTGGTTGTAGTGATCACATTAGCAGGCCTGTTCACGTCATCCTGGGACCGGTCTCCGAGGATGATGACTAGGTGCTGGGGCACTCCATCTTCTATCCTGCTCCCTGCAGACTTGATGAAGTAGTTCTTCACCACATAGTCTAGGGCTTTGCCAGCGTTCACGGGGGACCCCCCTCTAAGCCTCAAGCGGCGGATGGCTTGCAGGACAGCGTTTTTGGACTTGTGGGTCTTCAGGTAGAACTCAGGGAAGACGTTATTGCTGAACTGCACCACGCCAATTCGCACTTTGTTTGGCCCAACTTCCAGCTGCTGAACAATTCTGCTGATGAAATCCCGAATGTGAGCAAGCCCATCGGACCTAACACTGTCAGAGCTGTCAATAAGGAAGACTATGTCCTTTTCATCACCGGAAATATCTGCAGGCAAGCAAGAAGAGAGGAAATTATTTGTGTGCAAGTCTCTGCTTAAGCTTTGCTAGAGGATTTCTGTGCTATCTGCTGTCATGTGATGTAAAACTTCATGGCATATTTTAGCCAGCTTTAAGCATAGTGCTTCAGGGAGCCTCTCCAAAAGGCCTTGTGTGCAAGTGTGCATGCATGTGTCAACAGTCTGCCTAATATTCAAAGCACGCATTACTCAGTGCCTTATCTGTTTCTTTTGTTAACATTCTTCTCTGAACTTATCAGTTTTTCCAGCTTCATTTTGCCCCAGATTTGTCTCTTTCCTAGAGAGCTGCTAAATGGGAATAGGCAATTTTATATATTGCAGTATTTGACTTGAAAATCAAGATAGCTAACACAATTAGGTACTTGACGTGAAAATCGTAAGTTATAATGTATTTAGGTACTTGTGTAGAATGTCAACATATCTAAAAATTTCCTTCTAAAACTGTACATGTGCTACACCTTTGCTTTTAATTAAGGAAAACCTTGGTTTATAGAGAAAGAATGGGAAGTTATTTACACATTTGGGCAACATTTGCTTGAATAGCAACCCAGAGGCAGACAGTGTTGACAGAGCCTTACCTACAGGGAGTTGCACATCTCCCAGCAGCCGTTTGATTTGGTCCCCAGTTAGGGTTTCAATAGGAGTCAGCAGCTTCTGCTCAAGGCTGGGCAGTTCCTGGAAGCTGGAGACTTGGAATACATAATCAGGAGTAAGGGAAATCTGTATCATCTCCTCAGGATCCACATTCTTCGCTACCACCATGGGTGCCACCCCGACTTGTTTGACTTGGAGTGATGGGTACTCTAAGTCATCGTCAGACTTGCGGGAGGAGAGGATAATCAAAAACTGAGGGACGCCCTCCTCTATGCGGCTCCCGGAGGGTCGGGTGAAGATGGTCTTTGCCACAAACTCAAGGGCTTCCCCCACGTTCACCTGCTGGCCACCTTGTGGCCGCAGCTGTCTCACGGCGCTCTGCACCTCATCCTTGGTGGAGTGGGCATTGAGCAGGAACTCAGCATGGGGATGCTCGCTGAACTGGACCACTGAAATCCTGGTGGTGTCAAAGCCCACGTCCAGGTTGTTCACTATCCTCCCAATGAGATCACGGACAAGGTAGAACTCCTGGGCAGCATAGCGGGAGCCATCAACCATGAACACAACGTCCCTCTTCACACCCGCTGCAGGAAAGAAGGCAGTGGTCAGAAGATGCATCAGGCATTGCTTATAGATAGCAGCTAAGCTCATCATCTACATCACTGGGCCATCCCTTTGGCCATGGTGAGGACGCTCATTGTTTCATTGCCTATGATATCTCCTGGGAGCCCCAGCAGGCAGCTCTGGGTTCAACCCAGAGACAGGACCAATCTGCTAGGCCCATCTCCAGGCAGTGCAAGAGCAGCAACTTCCAGAGCAAAGGAAGCAAGAGGGAGCAAGGGAAACCTGCAACAAGAATTCCTTGTGGGATCTCCACCCAAGGAAATGTAGCCTGGTGATGTTCCTTACACAGGGCACATTGCCAGGCAGCCTGGAATTGCTTTAGACTCGGTACCACCCCTCTTTCTTTAGCTTTGTCCTCTAGGAAAACTTCTATTCTCCCAGCTTCTGCCTTTCCAGGAAGATTTTTTGCTTCCTAATAAAATGTTTTCTACAGTGGTAATTCAGGTCAGAGCCTGAATTATCACTGAATATCACACTGATAAATGGGGATGGAGGAAAGCAGTTTGGCTCTGAAGAGGAGGAATGGATAGAGTAGGATGGTGGACTTCAAAGGGACTGATCTGGGGGGGGTACCCTTCATCCCAGGCATATGCTGGCTGGATTTCATTCCAAGTGAGACCAGAAATGGAAGATCTGATCCTTTTCCTGATGCCCGCTTCTAGTTTCCCTTCCCCCAGTGAATGAACGTGGCAAATGTAAGACACATCAGCAGGTCTTACATTTAGCAGAAAGCTGACCTTTATTTCTAGTGGTGTGAAGGTGTCCCTGTAGCATCTAAATGACACAGCTTCCATTCCAGGAGGAATAGCACGGACTTAAAACCCATTAATTTAAAATAAGATTAAGGACATAGCATTCACTTTGTGGGACTTCCATGTGGATACAACATGGACCACCTTGAGGGACTGGGCTTAAAGGTGGTTCAGCTTAATTACACAGCTCCTACCAACCCTAAATACATCAACAGTGAGACCAAGATGGACTTGGAGTTTAAGCCGTGACCATCTTTGTTTTTCTCAGTTTGTGTTGCAACCATGATGTTACTAAACATCATATTTTGCCGCTGGCTCTCGGTGCAGACACAAACATCTTCTCACCTGGGCTGGGTGATGTAAAAACCAGATCAGGGGCAAGTGACTCTATCTCTTTCTTGGTCAGCCGGATGACTCTGTTCGAGATGACCTGCTGCACTGTATCCAGCTGGTTGAAATCAGGCACAGAGATAGCAAAATCTGGGAGGAAGGAAATAGTCTGCAGCTCTGTGAGGTCAGCATTTCCAATCCCAATGCCAAAAGGCACAGTGCCACTTGTCTTCAGAACCACTGAGGGTCTCCTCACATCATCCTGGGACCGGTCAGCAGTCAGCAGAATCAGGAACTGCGGGACACCCTCTGCTATCCTGCTGCCGCTAGACACCGTGAACACATTCCTGATAAGATAGTCAAGGGCTGCTCCAGTGTTCAGAGGAGATCCTCCCATAACCTTCAGCTCCTGGATGGCACTGATGAGATCTGCTTTGTCTTCATGGGTGTCAAGTAAGAACTCTGGTTGTATGACATTGCTGTACTGTGCGACTGCAACACGGACCTTGTCACGACCGATATCCAGGCTTTCAACAACTCTTTGGACAAAAGTCTTCAGTAGAGGAAAACCTCTTGTGACACCATCCGAGCCATCAATTAGAAACACCACGTCCTTCTTCTCACCTCTCTCAAGTACTGTTTGAGACAAGTAAGGGAAGGGAGGAATAAGTGAGATTCTCTTTTGTAGTGACTATTATTCTCCGCATACATACTCCGAAGGAGTACAAAAGCTCGGGGAGGGGAAAGCATGGTGTCAGGACGGGTGGTTCGGTTCCTTTGTCATCAGATGCAATTCCTGGTGAAGAGGCAGATGGGTGGAAGTCGGTGGAAACTGCAGTGCAACGCATGCTGTGCCTTACCCACCAGATCATAGAATCATAGACCCATAGGAAATAGGGTGCCAAGGGATTCTGGGTGCCATCTCCTACCTGAGGCTGGGAGAAGCTGTCTGCTCCCAAGGGGGCTTGGAAGCTGGCACATGGCTTTGCAATATTGAACAGGAGTCTGGGGCATCAGGGATCTTTTGCTTCCAGAGAAAACTGAGTTTCTGAACAAAATGGCATACTACAGAGACCGTGCTCACAGGGAGCCAGTGAAGAAAGGGAAAGAAAAGTTTTCTGAGGCATAGCTGAACTTAGAAATAAACAATCCTGCACATGCTCAAATAAAATAAGAATTTACCGGAATGGACATCCAACTGAAAATGCTGAAATGCTTTTCTAAAATGCTAGACACTGATTTTTTTTTTTTTTTTTTTTACTAACTTCAAGCACAAAAAATGCTAATTGTGACCAAGCATTCTTCTTTTAAGGAAACCAAGACTGTGAAGCGTCAAAGATCAGAGAGCTGTTGATGTGTTCTGCTATTGACTAACAAAGTTGCAAAGCTTTGGCTTAGCCAAGCATAAAACATCACTGCTTCTCAAACACAGCAACTGATGGATGGCATCTGCCAAGGTGCCATTGGCTTGTTTATAGCAGGGTCAGGTGGGACAAGCAGGAGCATCTGTCCCTCTGAAGAAAGTCTTATATATCTGTTTATGAATGCTAGACATATAAAGAGTTAACAAGTGCAGTTGAAGTCTTAAAGCAGACTTCAGGTCAAGTTCATTATTTAAGAGGAGTGTTGGAAACTTGATGGGTTAATGAATGGGACTGGAATATTAATATAGCTTGTGTTGAGCAATACAGGTAGGAAGAGGGAGCAGACATTGCCTGGTGCATCACAGTTTCATGCACATCCTCTAAAGTTCAGGAGCAGGGGAAGAGAGTCCTATCAGAATTCTGTGGGTAGCAGATAAATAAGAAAAAAAATTGGGTACTCTTATGAGGTGGCTCTCTTTTAGTCAAGAATACTAGGAAAAGTAGGTGGATGCAGCTATTTCTGAGCAATTAGCACAATTATTCACAGTACTTGGGGATCAAGGGATTCAAAATGGTCTTGACAAGACAGAAATGGTTTGAAAAGGGAGAATGCAATTCAAGAGCACTAGTTGCACTAGTCTATGTTGAAGTAGAAGCTGCACAAATATGGGAAGGCCAATGACTCTGCATGGAAAGAATGGGATAAGAGATAACCAGAGGACACCATTGTAACACTCTGGTCATTTGGAGCAGGCTGGTGTTGGAGACACAAGGGTGAAAAGGTAGAAAACCTGCAAAACCTACAAGGAAAGATTGAATGAGCTGGGTACACAGCTGGTGACACGAGGACTGAGACAACATGTCTATGGCAAGCTTAAAGTAAATGAAAGCCTGTCACAGAAAACATGGGAATGAGCTGACATCTCTAGCCTTCTTGAGTTAAGAAGGAGATGTAAAAGGCTTAAATTATGACTAGGAAGAGAGAGGTTTGACATCAAGGAAAAGTATCTACTGATACAGATAAAAGCAATTGAACAGATTGATTATGGAGGCTGGGAAATCTCCTCCACTGGAGGGTTTTCAGAACAGATTAGACCAATGTCAGCTGGTTCTGGACAAGAAGATCCTGTTGGGGAAAAGGGTATGTAGCAGATGGCACCCTGAGATCCCTTCCAGCCCTATTCTTTTTTATGTTTCTATGATTCTAAGTCCATCTGCCCAGGACTTTTACAGAAAGATGACATGGATGTTATTACACTTTTCCTTGTCCCAACCTGCTGTTGGGAGACAGGTTAATTCTCAAATTAGGGCTGCCTCAGGAAATCACACAGCTGGACATTCATAATTTCCAGTACCACAGCATGAATTTATAATTGTGGCCGTGTGATTCTTTTTATGATCTTTTTTTAATTATTCTTCAATTAATCCATACTTGTCTACTGAGTTTTTAACGGTAACTGAGTCAAGAGCATCTGATTTGTTGGTGTGTGGGTACAAAATGTAGAAACTGCTGTCATATCTCATAAGAAATACATGGAGCAAGAGTGAATCCAGCATGCTGGAGTGCTTCTTACTCCCTACCACTCCTCCAGAAAAGGGAGGATGGAAAGAGAAATCGAGACAAACCTTTATTTGTTTCTTCTAGCCCTTGCCCAGCATTGCACATTAATTTATGCAAGATCTTTGGGGCAATGACTCTCTGTTATTTCAGGTTTGTACCATGTTTTACACACTGGTAACAGCACCTACTGCAGCTCTTGCAGCTGAACAAAAGGCTTTTTCCTTACTCATCTTTAAAATTCAGTTTGGACCTTAATGCTTTGCTGTATCAGGGTCTGACCAGAGGAGAATCCAAGTACAATAGCAGTTTCTACGTAATCATTTTAAACATCACCAGACCAATTGCCCCAGTTACCAAATTGAGGGGGGCATATAATTGGTGTCTTTCAGCCTCCTGGAAACTCCAGGGGTCTCTGTACCTGTTGGCTGAAGCTGGATATTTTTCAAAAGGTTGACTATATTTGGCTGAAGCTCTGAAATCACAGACAGGGAGTCGATGTTCAGAATGAATTGCGGGGCATAAGCGATCCTTTCCAGCTCTACGGGGTCAGCATTTTTGGCTTTAATAGCAAAAGCCACCACTCCAGCTTGCTTCAGAGCATCTGATGGTTGCTCCACATCATCAGTTGATCTCCCAGCAACAAGGAGAACCAAAAACTGAGGAACCCCTTCTTCAATCCTGCTTCCAGCTTCCTTCACAAACAGCCTCCTTATAGCTTCATCTAGTGCAGCTCCAATATTCAGTTGCTTCCCAGTTTTTATCTTCATCCTTCTCACTTTGAGAAGCATGTCTTGCTTAGACGGGAGTTCAGCAAAGTCAAATTCAACTTGGATGGTGTCACTGAATTGAGCTACAGCTACTCGTGTGGCATCGGGACCCACGTTCAGGTCAGAAATGACTTTTTGTACAAAGTCCCGGACGACAGAAAAGCTACCCAAGAGGTTGGCTGAGCCATCAATCAGGAATAAAATATCTTTCTTGCTTTCTAGAATAAATTCACAAATGAAAAGAGGGGAAAAAAAAGACATGAAGGCATTTTTCTTCTTAAATGTCATCCTAGAAACTTCTCTGCAAATTAGCTGGATTTCAATATGCAAAGCAAGTGATTTTCATTTACCAAAGTATTCAAAGGCTACAGGACTGAATGGTACCTTTGACTTATTTATCTGAGGAGGAAGGGGAAGCAAGAACACCGCTGTCCTAAGACTCAGTGAATTCAGGCACCAGATAGTCATATCATATATTGTATCACATCATGTCAGTCATATCATAAATTGGCGTTTCAGATTAGACCAATGATGTTTATGGTGTAGCAATACAGGCATGAAATACAACAGCAGTGGAGGGTTGAGGTTTTTTTCTATTTAAAGGCTCAGTAAATAACAATTAGACATTTGTTCATCATGCATAAACACACAAAGCATTTTCTGTATTCTCTTAAAGTACTTCTCCCAGCTGCATCACAAGAAGCATCTAAATCCATAGGAGAGTTATGACGTCGGGAGGAAAAAAAAGCCTTTTACCTGTTTCCATTTGATACCCTTTTAATCTCATTGAATATCCAACGCAAAACCAAGCATCTTATATCTGTGTGTCTTAATATCTTTCATATTAATCTTAATGGTCTCCTTTTTATATGAAACAATCCTGGTTGTTCTTATGTCTTCATATGCACATAGCCACAATAAGGGAGTTAGTGAGCAAATACCTGATTAAAAAAGGTTAAACTTGCCAAAAGTTTTTGGGTTTAATGTTGGAGGATAGCTTTGAATATCTGGAGTCAAATTCAGCCTCTGTGACAGCCTGGCAACAGCATTTTGACAAAGTGGCTCTGGTGAAGTATTCGGCCACCTGTACCTGGCTGGACCTCTGCTCCTCTATGCTCTTTGGCATGGCTTTAACCTTTCGACACCACTCCTTGTGGCCAAAAGTGCATGCTCTCATTGCCTGAGCTAGTGCAGATGGTGCATTTACAGGTTATGACATTATGGCAACAGAAAGGGAACACCTGAGTAAGTGACTGGTGAGCATAGACTCATTCAAATCCTCCTTCAGTCTTGACCTGCCAAAAGACTTAAAATTGTGCTGTCTTTAAAGTGTGCTAGCAAGGACTTGAATGGAATTAAGACTTGCCACTGTCAAGCCACATACTGATGGTTAAGCACAGCCCTAACTGCCCTAACTCAGGGCCTTGGACAGATGTGAAGGTGTACATTGGGAACAAACAGTCAAGAGAAACAAGAATAACTTAATGCAGTCAACATGAAGGAAGGTAGGTATTACCTGTTGGGGTGAGTGGAACCTCTTCCACACCTCCACTAACATATGTTGTTATAGGCTTATTTAATTCCTGGGGTAAAGCTGCCAGAGCACTGAAATCATCCATAAAATATACCATTCTTGGATTAAAGGCAATCTGTTCAAGTTCTGCCTTATCCGCACTCCTAACTCCAACAGCAAAAGTCATCACTCCGGCCCGAACTAATTCATTGGAAACTTGCAAGAAGGGATCGGCAGACCTCCCTGCCGTCACCAGGACTAGGACCTGCGGCACTTGTTCATTTATTCTGCTCCCACCAGCTTCCGTGAAGTGATTCGAAAGCACAAAGTTCAGTGCAGAGCCAGTGTTCAGCACTGACCCCCCCTTGGGCCTCAGCTGCCCCATATGTTGAATTATGTCTGATTTGGTTTGGTATGAGTATAGAAAGAACTCGGTATTTGGAGTGTCACTAAATTGCACTAAGCCAACTCGGATTTTGTCACTGCCGACATCAAGGTAGTTAACTAGGGTGGCAACAAAGTCACGCACAAAGGGGAAGCTGGCATTTCCGACGTTGAGTGATCCATCCAAAAGAAAGATGATATCCCTTTTGGTTACTTGAACTGCAGTAGAGCACAGAAAATAACATGAGACATCACAGAAAACAAAAATAGAATTTTTTTTTCATGTGTGCATACAGCGTACACTGTACACACATGTAAACCTTGTTAGGAGGAAGGGTGTAGAAAAAGAGAAGAGAAAGTGTGATCAGCACAGAAGTAACAAGGATCTTGCTGGAAATAACTAAATTAGGCAGGGGAGGTTTCTGACTTGTATTGAAAAGTCTTTTAAATGTCAGGTTTATCAATGGGGCTCAGCCTCTGCCATAGCAGATGTTTTCAATGGCTGCTAATGCCACCGTTGCATGCTCTGGGCCAGATCCATAGCTGGCAAAAGGCAGCATCACTGATTTGGGGGGAGCAACACTGAATTACAGATATCTTGCTTATCTGCAAGTCACCATGCATTTACTTGGGGCTTTCCAAAGCTTTAGGCAACGTTTCTGCTTTCTTGCACCTAAAGTGTGCTTTGACACCCAGCACTATCACCCCCTTATTAAACAATCCCCCATTCCACAGGGTTTCTCCCATGCATCCCTAAATGTAGAGAACCATGTTCTTCCCTGCAGTGACTTCCATGGTCTTGCTGGCTCAGAGTCAGGCTCCACTTGCATGGGAAAACAATTCTGCCAAGTAACCAATTTGGTTGGTATTTTGAGTGGGTATTAAAAATAGCTTTTACTAATAGGCTTAGAAAAGCTAGTCCAGATGAGGCTACAATGGCTGCCTGAGACACCTGTCTTTTTGACATCTGCATTTGATGCAAAAAACTGCATTTTGATGTCTGCAGTTATTGGCATCCATTTTGTGGGCTGTTGAAAGGGGAGAAATTTCCCACTTTTGGCAGTTACCTGCCAGTTCTCAGCTTCTTTTTTAAAGGTTAAATCCTTCCTGGGCTGTCTCCCAGCATCTAAGCTCCAAGACAGAGATCTGCAACGTCACCCCAAAGACACCACAGGATCATCCCTCTGTGCTTTTTGTTCTAAACACATCATCATGTCCAGATGACAGACCAAAATGCAAAAATATTAAATAAGATCTCAGAGAAATGATGAGTGGTCTTATCCAAGACCATCTGGATGCTTTTCTCCAAAGAAGTTCTTTGAGAATATATTTATGCCCATTGCTCATTTTGTTCATTATCTTTCTGTTTAAAGCATTTACCTATGGGTATATAGCTATATTCATCCATCTCTCTAGCTTCCCTTGTCCCTGTAAGCTTGCTGTCCTATATATAAAATGTATAAATACTGAGATATTAAAACCAAAAGGGAGAAAAGGTGTCTTTGGAGTACAGGCATTGCTCTTAGATTTTACAGATTGTCTTGGATTTCTGTATTTTACTATTTTGCCAGAAAAGTTCTGTTCAAGGCCCAGGGTGAGACAATATCTATTTGAACTGTAACAGACTGCCCAGTGTCAAAATCAGTTATGTTACTCATGATAGTAATTTTATGGAGTAGGATATGATTACTTGCTTATTGTGTATGTCAATAGCTGTGAGTACAGTAGAGCAAAAGGACTGGAAAAAAAGAGAAGCTGCATGAATGAGCTTTAAAGAACAAGGAAGTATAGGAACATTTTTAATTTACATTGAAAAATAAAAATGTCAGGTTTGGTGTATAGCCATGCAAAACTGTATTAGCAGGAAACACATTCTGAAAAAAAGCTTATTAAATGATAAGTCCCGTGATATTCATCTTAATTATGGATAAGTATTGGCAAACCAATTTTAAAATGTCTGATTTTCATGTAAATCGGCCATAGACTTTAATTCTTTAAGGACCCTTTCCAAAAACTCAGTTTCTTTTGCACTGTGGTTTATAATTTTAAATTACTTGGAGAAACTAGAAAAAATATGGACATGGCTCGACACCCACTTAAGCCAATGGAAACCTCACTATTGACCTAAGTGGGAGCTGGAAGAAGTCCTGTTTTTTTAATGTTTATATGCCATGCGACAGAAATGCAAGGTTCAAATATGATCTAGCACAACAGTAATTCAACCTCAAGCACCTCTATCCAGAAGAAATCCTGAGAAATTTGGTATGAATTCTCTATGCAGCTAGAACACCACTTGAAATGCCGGGGAAACTGTCTCAAAGATGTGACACTAGTGATTGGATTGCTTCCAAAGTCTACTGATGTCAATGGCAAGACCAAGTAAAAAGAATCCACTGGCTTCACGGGGCTTTGGATCATCTTCTAAACAGATTAAATTAAAATTAACACTGCAACAGTCTCATACGCCTTTCAGGGCTTGAGCTGAGTAAATGATAAGAAAACTGTAAATACATTCTTAAAGGGTGAGTTTCAGTGCAATAGTGTCAGGCTAGATTTCTCTGAACATCTCCATGAACAAACTTGATTATTTTCTTTACACTCAGAAGAAACTTTTAAGCTTTATTCAGCAAATATCCACTACGTATGACTTTCAGACTGGGGAAGAGATTATAACATGCACAGTGTGTCCTGTTCCTAGGTTACACAAACCCTAAGTGAGAAAAAAAGCCTTTACTGAACTATTTCAGTACCTAACTAGTAAAACACATCTTCCACATCCGGGCCTTTAAATCTTGGTGACAAATACAAAATGGGACAAAAATCTCCAGGAAGGAATGGCAAAGGTGTAACCACAACCACACTACCAAATTCATTTATATGTTTTACACATTTTGAAAATCAAAGAAACAACTTCTAGCTATGCTGAAACATGTGCTTGATGCTTTTTCCCACTGTATCTCTACATGTCATAGAATAAGAGTTGACGAACATACAAACCATATCTCCTTAATTAGAAAAAGGTAATTAATTACCTGATGGTAGTTCTTGGATAACCGGTCCTCCAGACAGCGTCCGGATAGGCGACAGCACTTCAGGAAGAATGGCTTGCATGAACTGAACACGGAAGTCATTCGGGCTGAACACAAAATCCCTCTCATGGGCAATTTCTTGAAGTTCTGTCAGGTCAGCATTTCTTGACCCAATGGCAAGGATCACTATCCGGTTCCTTTTCATCTCTGCTGCTGCTTGGTCAACGGCATCCCTAGACTTACCACCAGTGATGAGCACCAGCATGGGGAGCACCCCTTCCTCCATCCTGCATCCGGCACTACTGGTGAAGAAGTTGTTCCTCACAAAGTCCAGTGCCGAGCCAGTGTTGAGTGCCGTACCACCCATAGGCTTCATTCTTTTTACATTAGCCATCACATCCTTTCTGCTCTGGTGGGTGTTAAAATAAAACTCTGGCTTCACAGTGTCTGCATACTGCGCCACCGCAACTTGGATCAGGTCGGGTCCAACCTCCAGCCTTTGGACAATTTTGGCAACGAAATCACGAATTGAGTTAAAGGGGCCAGTCCCCAAAGCAGTTGAGCCATCTATCAGGAAGACTATATCCTTCTTGTTCACTTCAATAACTGCAAGTAACATATGAACATAATGTTAGCAGAAGCCTTCTTCACACTTTGCACATCAATTCTGTGTCAGCAGTTCAGCAAAGTTTAGGACTTCTTGTTTGCTTGAAGCACTGCTAATCTCAACACCTTTAAAAGGGTCTTGTTTTCAAAACAGCATTATTTTTTAGGTTCTAGAGGGCTAATAAGAAATCTGATTGAATATTTCCCCTTTCTAAAACACAGAAGAATTGAAGAGTTGCAAGAATTGCATTGTTTATAAAACTTAAAATTCATATATGTATCAAAACAAGAAAGAAGGGCAAACAGTCAGGAGAAATCTTGGCACTCCACTGGTACATGAGATAAAATAGGCAGGTGATGCTCCCTCAACTTGCAGTGGAGCCATCCGAATCATGCCAGAGTGCGGTTTGGTTCCTAGGATTAGGTTCCCAGGAGCAATGATACAAGTAAAGAACAGTCTCCACTTACTCAACATACCTGGACTTTGGGTCTTCACATCCTACATTTTATTCCTTATCTAACAAAAGCAAGTTATGATTTTTCTTGGTACAGCTAGCCCAGTCATGGAAGAGCTGAATTACATTCTGGTTGCCATGTCTTTAACAAAATGGGTCCCCTAGGTTGTAACCTCTGAAACTTTGTTATTGAAGATGGCATAGGACACAGAAAGAGCACAATCAGCTTTCCAGTTCCCTGACTAAGTTTGATGGAAGGTAGTGAGGAAAAAAACCCTGTTGTGTGGCACTGAAACCAAAGCACCATCATATTTAATACAGCAAATGTACAAGAAAAAACAATAAATATTAACAAGACAAATACCATTATGATAAAAGCATTATACATGATCATCATGGAAGATAATACCATCCTTTAGACAACCCCACTCACATCATCACCTCCCCGATTTCATTGAAGTGAGAAAGGAAACCTTGTGATGCTTCCAGGTTATGCTGGAGCATTATGGTTCATTGCGTCACGTTGGACTTGGGGTGTCCTTAAATCGCCTACCCACCTAAGAGCTCCTGAGATGGGGTCAATATTCAAGGTGGCAGGTCCATTACCTCCCAGGCTCACTGCTATGCCCAGCACACAGCCTGGGAGAAGAGGCGACCCAGCATTGTCAGGATCTTACACCCCTCAGGGAAAGTGGTAGCAAACACTCTTGCCCTGCCTAGATAGAAAAGGGCAGCCCTTCAGCCCATCAGGGCTCCTCTGCATGGAGGCTATTTACTTTGGATTTGAACAAAGAACAAAGCTTTGGCTGCAATCCTCCTTGGCCAGACACCAGCTGGCCATGGAAAGCGGTGCTCCCAAAAGCTGATCTCCATCAGGTTTCTCACTATGGGTGAGTGCCATGAGATTGGGCTATCCCAAGGAGAGATTTAGAGCTGGAGATGACATCTGCAACTCAGCTGCCTCCACTGCCCTTGGACCCCAAGAGATCTGCCTCCACCAGCAAGTGTGAGCCTTTGCAAAATCCTCTCACAGAATCTTGATGGAAATTGTTTGATTAAGGACCAATTATCAAAATTTGAAGCTTAAAATAGCCTGCCATGGTGCTGTCAGACACAAAATGATGAAAATCTGCACAAAGCAAATGTGGTGGTACCCTTTCCCAAGCCACAGCCCCATGTGAGCTGCTGGGGGCTTGCAGTTGACTGCCCAGGCTGTCAAAACAGAGCTATTAACAAAGCAACAAGGATTTGTTTAAATGAGCCATGATTTCCAGCATTCTTCCCCACAGCCAGGTTTTTTTCCTCATCAGTTACTCTGAGGAGGAGAGGGCTGATAGCAGGGAACTCCAAATGGATAACAAGGGCTGAAATCTCTGCTTTGTATCACCCAGGAGAGATGTCCAAAGGGCTTCCTTAGCTTGTCAGCAGCTAGATACCCAAAAATGGAGACCCTGAAAACTTTTGACTTTATATAGAAGTTTGTGGGAAGCATCAAAGGGGTTTTGCAAAGATGAGGGAGTTAGGGAAGGAATATCTCCCTCCACTACTCACTCTTGCAGCGCTCAAATCCTGCAGTATGTTTCCTTAGAGAAGAGGAATGCAAGAACCGAACCCAAAACTCACAGGAAGAAACACCCCGTGGTGCTAATTTCAATGGACGCAATTAAAGCAAAAGCATTTAAGCAAGGCTGTACACATCTCATAGGGTCTGATCCAGAGTCTATTAAAGCTGATGGCAAGTCTCCCAGGAATTTCAAAGGATTTGGGATCAAAGCCTTACATCTTTGACTCTAAAAGTTAGGAACTTTGCAGGGTGTCAGCACTGAACCCAGCCCTGCATAGTTCCCTCCTCATTGCCATCTCAACTATCTTTGGTGAAGCACCTCATCTAATTTAATGATTCAGGCTCCCCCAGTAGCTAAAGGAAGAGGGAGAAGAGAGGCAGAAAGGCACTTTGAGACATCCATTCATCCCAGGAAGACTAGCGTACAGCCAGAGAGCTAAAGTGAAGTGAGGTGACTTCGGTATTTTACAGGAATTCTTGGCATCTCATAGGGTTTGGCATCCCTTTCCGGCTGTGGTGTGTCTCCCAGATCAGTGCTTTATGCTGCAGACTTCCAAGGCACTGATGTGAATCAAGCAGACCAGTCAAAATTAATTTGCATGGACTCTAGGGAAAGGAAATTCCCTAAAATTCCTTTGAAAATACCCACTTAACTATTTAGCATATCCATCTATGTTTAAGTGCGCAGGCTGATGCTACTGTAGTACCTTCTACAAATGAGCTGGTATTTTAAGTGAAAAATATGCAAGCAGAGATGAAACCAAATGTACCAATATTTTTAATCTTGTCATTCAAGCTGTTAAAAATCAGAGGAGCAGAAAGAGAGGTTTTCCATTGACTTTCATGGGTCCTGGCATGCACATTTTAGGTAGATATGCAGACTTCAGCTTATTTAGCTAAATACAGTTCTTGCAGGGTGCTACAAGCAAAAGTTCTTTATGTTCTTTCCTGGAATAAACAAGGCAAGGTCATAAAATGATCTTTTAGGCAAATTCCTCCCTTTGATTTGAGCCACGGGATAGCAATCATGTTTAGACATAGATCAGCGAAGACATCTGGAATGCAGTTTTAAATGTCAACATACATCATGAGTTGAACAGTATGTACAGAACTCCAGACTGGCACTTGGTTCCCAAAAGTGTTGTTTGCATTAAGTGTCCTGGTAATTAAGTGCAGCAGCTTCAGCCTGGCCCTTTTCAGGGGCCTCTGAAATATGACATGTTATGTCTTTCATAAAGCCTCTTTGTCAGTAAATTTAACAGTCATAAAACCATAGGATGAGAGACTCTTAATTGCCTACTTGCTCCATAAATCCAGATGCTCATTATTCTACTGCACTCAAGCTAATGCTAGTCCAGAAATAATGTCAATGGGGACGTAAGAGTGACAAAGTGACCTAAGTGGAATATTGACACTTACATTTTCATTTCCCATGGCCTCATGGAAAACTGTAAACTTTCTCAGCTTATGGATTGAAAGGAAATATATGTTAGCAAGGTATGGATTTCACTTCACAAGAACTAAGGGCTGTTTTGCTTTTAAGTTCAACAACATAGGAATTTCACCCTTTTTCCAAGGATACTGCACAGTTTCAATGAAGTATAGAATTTTACTGTTTTAGCAAGCTGATAATGTCAACTCTGTGTAATAGGGATCCATTTAACATCCCTGTTATCTTCCCCAGTCAAATTTGATTCTCATGAAGCTTTCAACTGACATATAATGTAAGCTTACATGACATAAATGTTTTCAGAACTGACAGCGCTGCAGTATTTAAGCCCAGGGTGCTTAGATACTCCAATAAGGATTATATGAGCTTTTTTATATTGTTTGTGTCCTTTAAAACCCCATGCCATGCCAGCTATTGACACAAAACCTCATGGTTTTCAAAAGATAACCCACTGGGCAAATGGGCTTCTGCACATTAGCACAGGACTACTCATCTTTCCCATTGTTTCTCTATAACCAGACCAGAGAGATGCATTGCAAAAATAAAAAAAAATAAATTAAAAAAATAGATATGTTTTTAAAGCGTGCAAAAGCTCATTCATTCATGGATTCATTAAAATACAACAGTCTAGAAAGGCATACATACCTTCAGTCACAATGGTTGGGGCCTCTAACAAAATGAGTCTTTGGGCCACTCCAACAATGTTGGGCAGTAATAATTCTCGAAGAGCATCAAGGTTACGGATATCCAAGGCAGTAAATATGAAGCTTCCATCAGTAGCAATCTGCTGCAGCTCTGCACTGTCAGCATTCAGGACCCCAATGCTAAATGAAAATATACTAGCTTGCTTCACCGCTAACAAGCCCTCTCGGATATCATCACTAGACTCTCCACCACTTATCAGCACTAAAATCTGAGGCACCGCTTCCTCTATCCTGCTGCCTCCCGCCTGGGTGAAGAGGTTCTCCACCACAAACTCCAGTGCTGCACCAGTGTTCGCTTCCTCACCACCGCGGAAACTAAGTGCCTTCACGGCATCCAGAACATCCGCTTTTGTGGAGTAGCTGTTCAAAGCGAACTCGGTTCTGGGTTGATCACTATACTGCACCACCCCAATGTGTATTTGCTGAGCTCCAACTCTGAGGCTTTCAATCAAATTTACAAGGAAATCACGTATGGCTTGAAAATTGACACTTCCGATGTTGTTTGATCCGTCAATAAGGAAAATAAGGTCAGCGGACTCTTGAGCTTTAAAAAAAGAAATGCAAAAGGTGAAAGCATTAAAATGAGTGATTACATGCGGTTGTACAGTGTTCTGACATGTTTCTTGGAAAACCAGTAAGAAACACGAAAATGAGAAAACAAAACACATGTTCGCTGAGGAGGTGATGTTTGCCTCTTAGTTCTGCATTCTGATTGAATACAAGCTCCCAGCTCCATCCCAGTAGCATCCGCTACCCATCAAGAGATGGCCTGGGCAGACACAACCTGAGTTGCAGTTATACGGGGGGTCAGCATGAGGAGAAAACTTGGCAAAACATAATTTTTGGAAATCAAGATCCATTCCATCAGTGGCCAGTACTGTCCAAAAATTTAGACAGAGCCAAAAAGATAAAGTGGATTTTGGTGGTAATTCACCCTGAAGATAGCAGGTGAGGACAGTAATATTTGTAAGAGGTTTTCCTCATTGCAGTCTCTTTTTTTTTTTTTTTTTTTTTTAAAAAAAAAAANNNNTTTTTTTTGAAATAAAAAAAAAAGCCACTATTCACTGGATACATGGAAAGTTTCAGCCCCTCTGTTGCAATTCTGCTCTTTTGCTGGTTAAAACAAGTGGCTGAATATATTGGCTTCTCCCCACATGAAGGATTATTATTTGAAATGTATTTGTTAGAAACAATTGAGAAGGTTTTGGCTATTATTTTTACACTGTAACTCTTTTACCAGCTGCCAGTATACACACGATGGTATTTGTCCAGCAAGCTGACCCACACGATTGTCAACCTGTGCCATGCAAAAATTGTCTTGCTTTAATTATTTTGCACAAAGATGCATTATTATTGATAGAAGGGTCTGGTCTGTATTTTTCATACAGACTCTGGATATTCAATCAAGGAATGCAGAATCAGGTTAAAACAGGGTGATGAAATCAGTCATGACACAATTATCCAACTCTATTTGTTGTGACTCTACCCAGAGGATTGCAAGCATCTGCTGAGAATACACACACCAAACAAAACTTTTATATGGCATGAACATGGTTGTTAAGGGGGAAGAATTTTTGCTGTGACACTTACCAAAGCAGACCCAAAATGCCCTGGTGTCTGCTCTTACTCCTTTTGCTCAACTAATTTTACCATCAACTTCATCAAGAGCTGTATGCATGCAAAAAGGGGGGGAAGAAGACCCCAAAGCATGCTCAGATGTTTCCAAGCTATTACTCTCCAATCTTGTTAAGAAATCAAATTTCGGACTATTTGCAAATGACAAGCAACATTTGGAAATCCCATCCAGCTCTCAACTTTTGAAAGCCGAAGGTGAAACCAGTAGCAAAGCTGGCATGTAGTTTAACAAGGCCAGGAATAAACCTGCAGTCTTTACTATTAACCAGCAAAGTCAATTAGTTTAGTTGTTTTTCTAGCAAATGTTTTCATATTTCTCAATGCCACCAAGAGATTCAAATAATGCTGCAATTCCAGCAACAAAGGAAAAGGCCTCCAGGGCATCATCACTTCCCTGGGCCAACTCAATAGCCAGCGCTGGCTTGGAGAACATCAGCGTGGTTCAGAATTGGAAAGGGCTCCAGGATTTATTTTTCCATCATTGAATCAAAATTTATGGGTGCTTAGGGTTGTCTTTACTGTGCTATTTTCAGTTGGGATGTACACAAGCTACTTCATCATATAAATGAAAGGGAAATCTCAAAAGCAGTTGTATCCAGCGCTGCTTTAGATACCCTGGGCATCTTTTTGAGGACCAAGATTTCAGACACGTGTCATCACAGCAGCATGGGTCACTGCCACGGGAGAGAAAATAGATATGACACAGATGCGTTGGATAATTTGTCATCACTGTAAAAAAACCTTGTACTTCAGTGCACATTTATGGAACAAGCTGGTGCTGGAGAACGAATAAAAGCATGCTTGTTACACAACTAAGCAAGGAAGGTCAGATGAGACAGACAGCTAAGATTTAACAAATACATCAGGGCAAACTTGGGGCTGGCTTTCATACTTATGCTAGTCAGCCCTGGGGACTGCCACAGACCAACAGCTTTGGTACTTTATACTGGAAGTCCTATGGGACTGGCATTTTTTTACATTTCTGTTTCATACTGGGGCTCATTTCTAGCATAACATCCACAGCATTTTTGTACATTTTAATGCTACATGGAGTTATCAGCTGAATAAATGACTTCTTAAACTCTTATGCAAACAGTTATTTGTACCATGCTTTGCACACTACTGTCATCCAATGTTTAGGACCTGCAACATCTTTTCCCATGTTTAATGATACTCTGTATATCACCCATGCAAGTCACATAGGGGCAAAACTACAGTAGTTGGATTAGCTTAAATTCATGTTATAGGTGAGGAAGGAAATGCTTGCAAAAAAACACCTTTGAGTAGAAATGAACTTGGAAATGCATGTTATACATGAAGTAGGACTTTATCTTTAAAGATCTAAAGAAATGTCTGTGACTCCAAATGTTTATGTACTATGGGGTTATCTGCTGGCATGCCCCAGAGGAGGACAGCCAGCCCCCAAAGACCAAAGGTCCTGTTGATTTCAACAGGGAAACACTCTTTCAACTTTCAACAAGGGTCCTTCACGGCAAAGATGCTGAACAGCCACTGCAGTGCTATCAGCAGGTTGGGTGTAGGATTCATTTTCGGCATATATTGACATGATTTTCTTAGAATTGACAAACCTTATGTCATCTTTCTGGGGCAGCTGCTTTTCTTCCCTGTGGCTTTCACATGATCTGGATATTTGCCCTGTCAAGCACTTTACACAATAAAAACACACGTGAGCGTAGCCTTTTGGTGTTGCTCGGTGTCATGCAGTGATGGAGAGCACCCAGTGGGGCTGGCGTGAGGGTTAATCAGGCAAGACAACACAGGGGGATTAATATTACGCTGCCTCATCACACTGCTGTTGCCTTACATCACCCCACAAGCTATTGACCTTCAGATGGAGTCTCAGGAATAAAAAGAAAGGTTTGATCTCTGGGAATTCTGTTTTGAAACACAACAAAGCTCTTCAGAATGCCCTTTCCATGCTGAAATTTCATAAACAGAGAAGGGGTGGAGGAAGACTGTCTTATTTTTTCCCAGGCAAATTGGGCCCCTGGCTTGCAATCAACACAGATCCATTGAAGCCAACATGGTTTGCAAAGAAGTTTCGGCTACAGGAAGGGTCCAGCACTCTGGCAGCTGGAAGCCATCAGCTTGTAAAGAAGGCATTTGAGTGACAGAGCAAAAGGGACTCTCCAACCACATACCTTCTCCAAGCGGATGAGGAGAGAGGCTAAGGGCCAGCTCAGGGATGGTGTTTCAGCGGCAAAGTTCTCCACTGAACTGCTTTTGCTGTCTTCAGCCAAGAGTATGACTTTCTGGAATAGCATATTGCCTATCTCCCCAGCTAGCTGTGAGGGGGCATCCTGCATGGTGTCCCCGCAGCCAGAAGCAACCTTCTCACTTCCAGAGGCGTTTTTGGTCAGGACCTCAAAGAGTCACCATCACGGCTGGTGTGTTCATCCCCCATTTCCTTGCCTTGGGATTGGGTAAGATGGGGCAATTTAATAACTCTGCAGAGCTCCCTATGTTTGCATTTCCATGCTATGGGCACAAAAGGATGGTCACAATGGACTGCTGCCCATCCAAGGGCTCCTGTGCTACCTCCTGGCAGCTCTGGCAGGGATGCCAGCTCGGTCTGCAAACAACGACATGCTCAATAGTTATGAACATGCTTCAAACCTTTGTTTTTAAACCTCTGAACGTCCATCTCAGTCTTGCCCCTACAAAGGCTTTAAACAGCACAATGCCAGCAGATACCATGCTGATGGGAGCCATCAGCAGTCAGCCATTACCTGTGATGTCTTTAACCAGTCCTTTGGCCCCAGCCTTTTCTGGAGTCATGGATGAATGGACACTTGCCACTAAGTCTCCAACTATGCCGTGGAGAGCAGTAAAATTCTCTAGGTTGAAAAGGTGCATATCGAAGGGTTCACTTGCTATTTCCTTTAACTCCCCTTCCACTGCATCCTGCACGCCGACCGCAAACATGTTTACACGGGCCGATTTAAGGACAGATGATGGCAGAGCCACATCATCCTGGGATTGTCCGTCCGTTAACACTATAATAACCTGGGGGACGCCTTCACTGGCTCTGCTTCCAGCAGCTTTAGTGAGATGGTTCTCGATTAGGTACTCTAATCCTTTTCCAGTCTTGGTGCCTCCCCCCATGTAAGGCATGTTGGCAATATGGGACAGGACGTCTCGAGTACAGGGGTAGGTATTTAACTGGAACTCTGTGTGGGGGTTTCCGCTGAACTGGACCAGGGCAAAGCGAAAATCATTTCCTCCCACATCTAAAGCTTTTACAACATCATACAGAAACTCTCGAACGAGTTGGAAATGTTCCTTCCCAATGCTCCAAGAGGAATCCACTAGAAATATTATATCAGCCACGGCAACGGTTTTGACAGCTTTAAAAAAACAGATGGGGGTTTAGGGTTTTCTATTGGTCAGTGCAAGCATGCCTCTTCCTCCTCCTCACCCAAATGACCGACAGCCTCTTCAGTATGGTGAAAGTGAAGCTTGGCTTCCCCTTATCACCCGCAGCAAAATGAGAAGCACTGGAGAAAAACCAGGCAGCCATCAGCACCCTGACACCGCAGGTGTTGGGGGACAGGAGGGGACAGCATGCAACCTAGCCTTCCCAGGGAGGGGGAGGCAAGATGCTTCTCCCCTCCCAGACCCTTGCTGCATGGGTTTGGACACCAGCCCTAAGCCAGACAAAGACACTTGCAGCTTCACATGTGAATTTAGGCTTCCTCAGCTTCTAGCTGCCCATGGTCTCCTGCACATTTTTTGCTGACCTCAGGGCTTTGCTGGCTCTGTGGCAGTGCTCAAGGAAGGAAGGGCTGCTCGCTTTAAGCAGCCTGGGTGCTGGCATAAGTTTTCCATATTTTTCCTGCTGCTAACACCCCGCCTCATGACACCAGCTCTGGTCCCAAAGGCACCAGTGCCTCCTCTTAAAAAAAACGAACAGCCTTTCTGCAGGTCGGTGGCAGTGCTCTTCTCACTGCAAAAAAGCCCTCCTACACATGCAAGGAGGACAAAACAGCTCTGCCCAGGAGAAAGCCCACTTGGGGCCATCCTGGGTGCAGATTCCACACCCCCATCCCCCACAGAGCATCCTCAAAGGCACACCACTGGCCAGCGACATGCTCAGGAAGGCACCGCACACGTTGGCTAAGGTCTGGGTCCAAAAGGACCCTTCAGCCAAGTGGGAGCTGAGGAGCAGAAGATAAACCACAATATACCATTGACATGCATGTTAAAAACCAAACAGTGTGAACTAGTGGCATGTTTGTACAGGGGCAAAGTCAGTTAAAGCAGTCTGGTCTCACCTGCTTGCTGCTGGGCACGAACCGAGCAAAAGCCTGATAGTGCCAGTAGGAGGCAAGATGTTGCCACGAAGGGCAAATGTCGTTGTTTCCTCATTTTGGTCTTTTATCTGAGTTTTCCTTTTATTCTCTGTTTCAAAGCACCCAAAGTGAGACCTAAGGAAGAAAAACAGGGAAAGTGAGAAACAGCGTCAGCGCTGCCTGGGCACAGATGAAGCACAAGATAGAAAATCCAAACCATGTGGGTTTGCAACACTTTTGTGGCACTTTGACAGGAAAAAAATAGTTTAATGCTGGACAGAGTCTGCTTCATAGCAAGCACTTCTTTGGAAGAGGACTTATCACTCACATAATCAGCATTTAATCACCCCTGTGAACTTAGTCAGCTTTCTTCTTGCCTATGCTGTCCCAGGTAATACCTAATACTTTGGAAAACAGTCAGCCTAGGTTTCTACCACCAACCCTCAAAATATACGATGGCCTTTCACCTGTCCTCCGTGCCCATGAATGACCAGCTGAAACACCTTGGCCAACACGTTCCCTCTTGCTGTTGCCTTTTCTGATTTTGTTTTTTACAAACACCATAATATTCATTGCCCTGAAGATCCCCCTTTGCCTCAGCTCACCTTTTCAGCTGTCCCAAACATACAAATGGAAATTTAATTACTCCAGACCCAATTGAGCCACATGATCTGGCTGTACAGCAAAAAGCCCTTGGACTCCCCCAAGCTCAGGTCCCTGGCAGTTCAATAGCCTGCACCAGCTGATCACATTTTGGAAAGGCATCAAGAATAATATTTTATGTGTTGGAGCCAAAAATATAATTTATGCAAGTTTCTTATCTGTGATCCACCTGGCAAGCCTTCTGAAACAATGTCTCCTTCAGGAAAATTGTGTATCTGTTGTCATAGAGATGGCCAATTTATTATTTAATCTCCATTTCCAAGCCTACAGAGCAGAAACCAGCAAGGATTGCTTAACTAAGAAAATATCCTCCCAAAAGGGAATGCAGTGATTTAATACTTTTCATTCCCCAAAAAGGACTCAATTACTCAAATGAACCAAAAGTGATTCAAATATATCAAGCTATTAACTAGATCATCACAAAAAAAAAAATATTTCATATTACCACCCTCACCAACTCCATCAATCTAGAGAGTTATGACCAATATAAGAACCTAAGGAAAAGACTAACCCCCTTTTTAAGGAAATCCATGGTAGTTACACAGATGGCCATCATTGGCACAGCTGGAAACAGAACCAAGTGCTGGGAATTAGGGAAAATTTGAAAATAAATATCTGAACAGCTGATCCCTTTTCCACTGAAGAGACACTCCTTAGGGCTATCAAAGGGAGGTTCAGTGGAAAGGAGGGGACAATGTTCACCTTATTTACCAAAACCCAATGCAATCCTGAAGCTTTCAGTCTTCCATGTGCTCCAGATGGCATTTATGAATGCCATATAGCATGAGTCAGGCAAAAGCTAGCCTCTACCTTTCCCCCGCATTTATGTATAATAATAATAAATACCAGGTGGAGAGACATTTAACAGGCACCTAGAGACAGCAGCTAGCACACAGCATTAATTAAGACATACAAGTTTTTCCTTTTATTGGCAGCTCCTCAATTTATAGAGGCAGCTGCTGCAGCCCAGAGGTATTGCTATCATTCATAAAAAGACTAAAAAATCATCCCAGTTAGCTGGCATTCACCCATCCCCCCGGCCATCGGAGTCCAAGCCAAACCTCCCAGTGCCTCCAGCAGGAGCAAACCTGCTCTGCTGGACTGTATCCCTGATTTACAGCTTGCTCCCAGAAAAACTAGTTTCACCCAAAGGACACATGGGGAGGGGAAAGCTAGGCTCTGCTTCCCCATGAATGCTGGATTAGCCATGGGTGTCACTGCAGGGTTTGTCCCCTGAGCACTGTATAAGTACAGAAAGGTCTGTAGGTCCCAGAGCTGAAGTTTGCAAAAGTACTGAGCTTGTGACAGTTACCCATCCCACCCTACTGGAGCATCTCCCCTCTGGGCAGAAGATGTTTATCGAAGAGCTTCAAGGTTTTTGAGATGGACTTGCCTTGCAGCATCCATTGGGAGCAATTCCAATGCAGCATCCAGGGATGTTTACAGCCATAAAACACAGCAGAAGGGAAAAACAAATCTCCCCTGCCCGTAACATCTCCCATGACCCTCCCTCAGTAGCGGGAAACTGGGCTTTACATTGAATGGGATTTCCAAACTCAATGGTGGATCTACACCTACATCTTTAGGGCTGCTTTGGCTTGAAATCCCTTGAAGAACTGCCTTGACCATGTTCAAACAAGGAGCCTGGGGGAAGAGCTGGGCCTAAACCCACTTCTGTTAGCTCCCTTTGGGTCACAGTTTTGCCCCCAAGCCTTGCGGTAGAGAAACCACCAGCTGTATTTTATGTACCTCCATCCTGGCAAACCCAAACGGCTGAAAGTCATGAATCAGCCCTTGGGGCACCATGAGATAAACCCGGATATCATAGTGTATTAAAACAATACTCAGTCTCAGCTTTGGTTTATTTGCCCTGGCCAGCTGGGAAATACAATGCCTCTTCTAAGCAATAAGAAGTTGATTGTTCTTCTTAGTCACCTTCTTTCCTGTTTTAGCCTTTAGGAGGCCTCCAGCTCTATTTCTAGCTTTCTCTGTAACCTCCATCATGGTATTTTAGTCATATGAAAGCAGAGGAACTTGTTCATCAACAAGAGATGAGTTTTAGCATCATGCTTCCCCAAAACCATCCTAAAACCACAGGAGCTGAGATTAGCTATTAGAAGGAAAAAAGCAGCAAAGTCTTGCAGGAATAGGTGATTGATACCTCTTAGAAAGTGACTGACAACTTATGGAAAAGAGTGTCATTTAAGCACAGGTGTTTCTGATCAGGATTTTCCCTTACATTTCCTCCTCCACAACACCTTTGTTAACAAAGGAGGAAGAGTTGGGTGCTTACAGAAAGGTGAGTGAAGAGATGATCTTTCTGTAGGATTAGCCCTTAAGAAGCAGCAGCAGCAGCAGCAGCAAGAACAGCAGCTTTTTTTTGTAGAGGTAATGTGCTCCTTGTGAGGATTTTTGAGGGATTTGAACCAAAGCTCTGCTCAGATCTGGTTTGACTGAGCCAACAGCAAGTCCCCAGCTCAGTAAGAAAAGTGGGTTTAAGACAGTAAATGATGTGATTTTTATTGCTTGGCGGTAGGTCTTACTTGGCCTCCCTTGGTGAGCCACAAGTAACTTGCTTTGCTTAATGTGTTCTTGCTTTGTGTCCCAAATTACCACTGGTCACAGAAGACGAAGGTGGCACCAGCTTGCAGGGGGTGGAGGATAAAATCAGGGATGTGAACATATGTTAATTTTAATTCTTGATTTTAGTAAGTATCCATTCTGCAGCTTTATTCTTTTGGATTTTTATTTTCAATAATGTGTTTTCAATAAGGTAATCTCATCCTGGATTATTTTTTTTGTTGTTTTTTAAGTGAAAAGCTTCTTGTAGTCCTGGGGGGTGAAAGCTCTGGTGGAGCTTTTGATATAACTACTGAAAGCTGGGGGGAAAAAAAAAATGCTGAAAAACCTGACCACTGAGTGCCTGTAGAAAAGGAAAGCATTTTTCTGAGCTGTTAAGAATTAGCACCAAAACCCGGGGAGCTAGCTCTTAATAATTCATGTGCTTAAAGATTAACTCAAGTAGTCTTCAGTAATCTGAAGTTTTTATGTCTGTCTAGAGTTTACATAGTGTGTGGTGACCTCTTTAAAATATTACAGTATGTCCTCCGTTTCATCAGAAGATATGCATCTGTTACTAATAATGCTTTCAAAAGGCAATCATTTCTACCACTAACGCAATGAAGTGATTTCCTTAAATATTTTTCCCAGCAGCTATTTTTTGCTTATTGCATATTCCCTGTGCATAAAATCTGATATTTTACATAATTTTTTTTACTTGAGTGCATGTTTCAAATTCACTTTTGAAGCAATCATTCGTGTGTACTTCTTCACTAGAGTGTAGTTAAAATAAAATCTGTAAAAGTGCAAGGCAGATGAGTAGAATTAAAAAAGCAAAACATAAAGGATAGGAAAAATTACTACAGCTGTTACATATCACTTTGATTCATTACATGTGCCTCTCAGCTGGACTGGCTGGCTTTGAGAGGGAGGGAAAATATCTATGGCTTTGGTGCAAATAAAAATGTGATGTGTGCCATGCATAGATATGGATGGGTGCTATGGCAGGTAGAGGGAATAATTAATGTTGTTGCAGAATAATTCTTAAATCTGAACTCCCAGCTGGGCAGTGCTTCAGGCATTGAAGCTATCTATCTCACTGGACTGTGAAAGAAAGCAATCGGATTGTGCAGCTTGAGCTGTCTGAGGGGTTTTCTGTACTAGCTTTTTGTAGTTGCCTGATGCTTTTCTTCAAGGCTAAAGGACCAAGCTGGGCAAAACTGACTGTTGGGGTGTGATAACCAGGAAATGCAAAACTAGTGATTTATTTGTGAAATTTGTCCCAGCTGTCCCTCCCCATGACAGTGTTGTTCCTGTGGTGAGGTGAGCAGCCTTTGGGAAAGAACAGAGGACCCAAAGTAACCGCAGTAGGCAGAGCAATGACTTGTGTGCTCTTCTTCTGGCATCAAATGGCCTGGGTTTGGGCTTGGCCTTGGGATTTGGTAGCTGGCACAGCTAGGGACCTTTGAGATGTCTCACTGCCCTGAAACAAAGTACATGTGGTCCAATTTTCCTGCCCAGCCCCAGGGGTATCCCCCCATAATAGCCTGAATAGAAGCCTGGAAAGCAGTTGTGGCCCTAAATTCCCTTTGTATGTGTGGTGGGTCATCTTGTGCAAATCCATTCTTTCTTCCAGTACCTGGGTCCCAACAGCTTTTCTGCAAGGGGATCAGGCAGGACCAGAGGGAGGGTGAAATGTCACCCTGCAGATGGTGTGGGAGATGAGATGCTGCAAGCATCCTCGGGGCTCTCTAAAAGTCTGCTCTATGGGGATGTCAGGGTCAAAACCAAGGGGCCTCTGCCTTCATCTGTGTTTGCTTCATAGGGATGTCCCCATGCCTCACCATCACCCTGTTTTCCAACCAAACTGCTCAGCCTGAAATCCCGTTGACTTGGCTGTTCTCTGCTATATGCATGTCCTTGGAGGGAGCAGCAAAGCCATGAGGCTGCTGTGAGCCTTGCCAGTGGCTTGAAAGTGGACACTGGCTGCTCAGAACAACTATTTGCAGGCCCAGTAGTGGGATGTACATCCTGTTGTGGCTGTGGAGCAAGCAGGGAGGAGAAACAGCTCCCAAAATCCTGATGTGGAGCCATGATAGCACAGATTGCCCTCTGGAGGTGATGAGTGATCCTCTCTTGGTTAAATTTCTCTGCTCTGTTAGGAGCTCCGAGCAGGGAAAAAAATTAGCCAAAAGCCACTCTTAGCAGTGATTTGGACACCTAGGAAGCTAAATGCCATGATTTTTCCCTGTGAAATAGCCCTGTCACCTTTGAAAAGGGATATAAGCCACCCAAGCCTCTAGGCACCTGGCCACCTCTTCATCATATGGCACAAAATATCACCTGGCCACACTGCCTCCTGAGAAGCAAGACTATTTCTGGAGTCTTGGGATGAGCTGAATGGGACAGATTCTGAATTTATTCATTGCTCCAAAGAGCTGAGTGGAGCCATTTCTATTTGCACTATCTCTTTTGAAGGGTTTTCATTAATGTTGCTGCCTTCTGGCATTGATGGCACTGGGAAGGTGAGGGTTGGTTTTTTGAGGGCTGCTCCTGAAAACACTTCTTCCTACAAAGGTAGACCTGAGCATTAAGAGCAAACAAGCCCAAAAGGGTGGAAAATCTTCCTGCTTTTGCACACCACTTGAACTCTGATTTTGAAAACCAGCATTCAGCAAAGTGACAGAATTATATTGCATTTATATCCTACTGGGCAAGTTCCCTGGGTGCTAGCATTTAATATGAATCACATATTCATTTCTGTTCTTATAAGCATGCTGTTGGCTTAAAATCTGGTTGTTTTCTTCATCTGAAGACTGAGACTAAAATAGAGTAGTTATTAAGAGGAAAGGGAGTATTTGCAAAAAAAAAAAAAAAAAAAAAGGAGGAAACTCCCTCAAAGATCAATGACTCTTTATGTATAGTAACCAAAGCCTCCCAGTGCCTCTCCACCCAAACAGATCGGCTCCTTAATGTGGAACACAGATCACTTAAAAAGGTGGAAAAAGTGATGGGCATGCAGAGCGGTAAGGCTGGCTGTGATTCACTGTGGAGAGCAGGCACGCAATGGCAGCCCCGCTGCTGTGCACGCCCAGCATGGGGGCAGGTTCATCCCTTTGCTGCAAGTCAAATGCCTTGAGGCTGGGAGAATGCAGTCAGAGTTTGCACTGATGGAAGGAATAAGATGTTCCCTTTCCTCCTGTTCCCAGACAGGCATGTAGGGAAAGTTAGGAGGGGAACAACATTTTTTTTCTTTTTTTCTCCCCACCCCCGACATGTGGGAATAAAGCAGGGGCTGGTTTAGCTCACTCTGAAATCAGGGGAAGTCAATGTATTTGAACGAAAATTGTAACGATGTTTGAAAAAACAGAAAGGGAACCGGGGAGACTGCTGAAAAATAGGAAGGGAATGAATGAATAATGATGCAGCAGCAGCAAGCATGCTGTCCTGCATTCCTGTCTTAGAAATGCCATTGCACCCCTGGTCATGGTAAATGTCTCTGCAAAGACCAGGGTGGAATGAGGGTACAAGGCTGGGGACAGGACAGCCTGTTTCCCTGAGCTCTGGTACTGGTGAGTCAAGGGATGGTGCTGGGGAGATGTAGAGTTGAGTCTCTGCTCTGCCACTGGGTTTCTACACAATCTTGGAGGAGTTTCCCAGCTCCCTGCAGCAGTGCCCAGCTGGAAACATCTCTCTGGCTTCCACAAAGCTCACAAACTGGGTGGTTGTGCCCCAGAAACAGCACTATATAAGCACAGTAATTATCTAACCGTAAATACTGTTGGTTGGTGGTTTGTGCTTTTTTTTAAAAAAAACTAATAAGTAATGGTGTAAAGCCAGAAGTTTGAAAAATGCAGCATTTCTCCCCTGAGAGCATACATGGATCCTCGCAGCAACCAGATATGAGCCGAGAGTTTCCCATTGCACCCACTGGAATCGGAGTGGCTTTATCCACCTCCGCTCCAGCCAGTTTTGGCCCCTGTGCCTGGTCAGGAAACCCATTTGGCTGCAACCCTTTCTCACCCCGGGCCCCAGCTGGGAAGGGAGAGCTTTGCTGAGCCAAGAGGGACAGTGGTGGGGTGTCTCCATGGTTAGTCATAGCCGCCCACTCGGCTGCTGTGTGCAAAGTTCTGGAAGCTGAGGGCAACCAGGGCTATGGGGGCAAAGGGCTGGGAAAAGCAGGAGGGAGCAGGGATGGGGGCTGCGAAGAGGGGAGGTGGTTCCATGCAAGGCTGGAGATCCCTTGGTGAAAAATATCTGACATTTGGCCAATTTCCCTCTCCATGGATGACCACAAGAGAATGAGGATTGCCCCTGGAATCGCAACACTGGAGCCCTCCATGGATCACCGGGGACATTCCTGGCAGTGGGACCTGCGTGGGGTGGACAGGTTGACAAGCATTTCTGGCCAGTTGATCCACCCCTAGGAAGGGTGAGGGCTGCTATCAAACAACCCCCAGCCCTGGGGGTAAGCCTCAGGAGCAAGAAGTGGGCAGTGAAACACCTTCTTAGCTTGACTCCTTGCAGGGTCCCATTCATGCATTCATCTCCTTGTGACCAAGCAGCTCCCCAAACTATTATGTGCCCTCCTTGGCGTGCCCACCCCACTGCTTCCTGGGGCATCCCGCTCCCATCCCACCAAGCTGCTGCTGCAGTGATTTCAAGGCATCAAAGGCAAGTGCTGTCCTGCAGCAGCAGAGGAAATACTCAACTTGCTGCTTTTGAATGAATTTAATTCCTCTGTGCTGGTGGGGCAAGGAGCATCCCTGTGCACTTGCAGTGCATAAGCTTGGGGAGGAGGCTCCTGGTGTGAGCAAGGTGGCTGCATTGCTCCTCTTTTCCAAGCACAACAAGTCTGGGAGTAGCTTTTCTCTGAGGACACTGCTCTGCACATGGGATGGGTTTTGTCCAGAATTATTTGAAATCTCCCCAAAGACTAATACCCCACCAAAGAGGGGAAATGCAGCACAGCAGCTGCTGAGCCCAGTCTAAGGGCTCCCGCGTGGAAAGCAGCACTTACCCCTGAGCGAACCCCCGAAAAAGTTGCTTGTTCCAGGATTTTCCACTCCGAAGCACCTCTCACCCTTGCTTCATGGTGTGCCAGCACCGCTCAGCCTTCCCAGTCCCCGCTTGCCTTGCTCGGTGGGGTGCAAGCACCGGCAGGGCAAGGGAAATGGGGGTGTGATGGTCCCTGCTAGATGGCCGCCGCGGGTCTGAGCGAGGCCGGAGGAGGCGGCTGGCGCGGGAGTGCTGGGGGGCCGGGCGATCTGGCGTCGCAAATGGGATCCAGATGGCTGGTGCTGGCGTTCCCGGGGCTGAGGTCAGAGCTGCTCATCACATGTGGTCCCGTCCCCCTCCCACCCTGGGAGATGCCTCTGTGCTGTGTGGCTTCTCCTTCCCGCGCTGGCCCTGCTGTCTCCAAAATGCTCCAAAATTCTCCCTGTTACCAGTGAGAAGAAATATTATTAAAAAAAAAAAAAAAAGCCCTGCAGGGTTGCAGGAGCTGATTTAACTATGCCTTTCAGTCAGGAAAGGCTGGACTGGGTTGTTTGCAGGAGCCAGGACGTGCCAAGGACCATACCAAGTTACGCAGGGCTCCAGCAAAGTGCTGTTTGGAGACGCTTGAGGCTGCGGAAGGCTCAGTCTCTCCCCCTGCACAGTTGTAAGCATCAGTTAAGGGGAGAGAAAGAATATGTTCCTAATGCAGTTTCCTATTTATGTTTAACAAGGTTGTTTTTTTTCTTACCTGCCCAGATGGGGAGGAAAAAGTGGGGGGATTATATTATAGTATAAATTATAAATAAAAGTTAGGCCCTTAGCATTAGGATAAATATTTTAAAATGTATATATAGCTTAGCTGAAAGTTTCAAGTAGAAGTTTGAAAGTTCCTGATGAGTGGTGGTTTGGGGGATTTTTTGGGGGGTATTATTTTTTTTAATTAAAAAAAAAAAAAGCCACAACTATGTGCTGTGGAAAAAATACCTTTAACCTTTTATTAGGCAGAGCCTACCAGCAGATTTGGGGTGCTAATTTTATTCTTCTACCTTGAGTGACAACATGTCACTGGCCAAATTTAAACATTTCAATCTGGACTGAATTGTGTTTTGCGAGAAATTGTGGCATGGAAACATTAATTCTTATCTCTTGCCCTTGTTTGGTTCCATATAAGGCTGGAACTGAGACGGTGTCCCTGGAATCAAATAGTCAAATTCTCTTCATTTCAAATGGGGATTTATTATGTTTGCTCTAGGTTTTGTACTGTTTGAAAGACTAGCCACATAAAGAAATAGCTGGAATGCTTTAGGAAAGTGCTGAGCCCTTGAACTGATGCAATAGCTCATTTTAGAAATGGCGCTTGGCTTGGCGCTTGCAGAGACTGAGCTTCGACCTTGTAGAGGGATCCAGCACAAACATCCCCAGCTACGCACTGGAAAGCAAGCAGGGTGTCATGTCCCTCTCCCCAAATCTGGTGAGCTGGACCTCAAAGGCAGGGTGTACCCAAATAATAAATATGCCGGCAAAAGTGAGCTGCAGCTCCTCGCTGGGTGTCGGTGAGCAGCTGAACAGGGAATGGAGGAAACGGGGGTCTGCTGGAAGGCAATGACAAACACATAACAGTGGCCAAGATGGGTGAGGGACAGCTGCTAAAGGATAAAATGCATATGACGGAGGTGTGCTTTGCTGGCAGAAGTATCCGAACCAAATTATTTTCCTTCTTTCCTCCCACCACTAATCCTCAGGTGGGAATGCCCAACTGAGGATGCTGCAGTGGCACCAGGACAACCCCATAAAGCAGCAGCCCATGGTTATGGGATTGCACCCATTGCCAGCCTCCTACTGAACAGGCAGGCACCAGTGGTGCACTGCCCTGCATCTTCTCTTGCCTTTGGGCTTTCCGGCTATTGCCTCTCCTGTGCGTTTCAGCCCTGCTGTCACTTGTACAATGCACTCGGCAAGAATTACATCCACCGAGTGGTGTCCAGCGGTTGCAGTTTGCCATCACCAGTGGAAACCAGTATTTTCTCAGTGATATGAGCTCAATGGCAACTGGGATCTGTTCACACAACCTTCAAAAAACAGTGTTTTCTGCGTGGCAAAGGAGGAATGTAGGAGAACAGTTCTAAGTGACTGGCAAAAACAAAATAATAAAACATGGGAAAGCTCCAGCCACCTCAGAACAGTAGTGAAAAACAGCCAAGATAGAGAATCATAGATAAATAATGTAACAGTATTGGCAAAACACATATGACCTGCATTGTATGCCTATCACAGCTTGATTGAGAACATATTTAACTTGGAAGTTAGAATTTTTTCTTTTTGCAATGCAGATTCTCAGATTCTGCCTTAATATGGTTTTAATATTGAAGTGACTTTTACCAAGTGCTCCAACAATTAAGTGAGACTACGAGAGGTCTTAAATTCCCATCTGATTGCCTTTATGACTGTAATAACCAAGTTGAAAGGCTTTCCTTTCCAAAAAGGGGCTTTGTAGCTGGAGCACAGGGGGAGAGCAGCCAGCCAGGATGCTGAGGGTGTTTTGGGGTGGAGTTTTGTGGGTTGGTTGGGTTTTGGGGGTTTTTGGGGTTTTGTTTTGTTTGTTGTTTGTTTTTTTTTCCATTCACAATCTTTTCCAATCCTTCCTTTAGCAGTTCCCTTTGCCTTGCAGGGGGTCACCAACACAAACATAGTCCCCATCTGCCACAGCAGCAACAAGGAACCTGGGCAGGTCCCCACTGTGGCTGCTGCGACGTTCTGGGGGTGAGTGAAACCCCTGGGGAAGGGGTGACAGCTGCAGGGACAGACTTTTTGTCATCCCCAGACACCAAACAAACCCTTTCTGATAATTTGTAAATGACTGAATCACATCGCATTGGTAATTTCTAGAGACAGCTAGGACTAAGTTTAGCAAGATTTCCTCCCTGGTGTATTAATAACTAGATGTGATTAATGCTATGAGTAAGGAAGAGGGTTTTGAGGAATTCTCTTTCCACCCATGACAAAAAAGCCCTGTGTGCTACATCCTTGCCTGAATGCAGAGGAGACCTTGATGTCCTCCCATCTGCAGAATAAGGGTCTTGGCTTGGGACCGTTTGGGGGGG
>VZTL01066237.1:2578-17565 GCA_013400535.1 Scopus umbretta | reverse complement strand
CCTGCAGGCAGCTGGACTTTGGCCTCAAACTGGCCAAAAATTGCTATGTTTTGGTTACTTTCAGCAAACTGAAGTGCTTTTCATTTTGATCCCCCCCCCCCCCAAACCTCAAGGATCCTGACAGCTTGGGCTGTTGTGTCAGCTGACTTTTCCGTCCAAAAATAATAATATTTTTGATGCAAAATCCTCAGCCTGTTCTGTTTTAACTCTCCTTAGAGCCCCGTAACTCTGCGTGTGCAGGGATGCCTTTGTGTCCTCTGGCACGTTTTTGCACATGGAGAGAAGAGCGAGCTTTTCCCTACCTGAACGCTCACTCCCGTTACTGAACCTCTTTGAGGCCAAGCAATAAAAAGCCCCTATACCCAGGCGCAGAGCTCCCTGCCAGCCCTTTTAAAGTCTCGAATGCAAATTTCACTATAACTGTACCAAAAATGTGGAAGGCGCTCCAGACTATCGCATCACTCTCACGAGTGGGTGGTTCTTCAAATAAATACCTACGGACCAGAGAATGGCCTCGTCCCATCTGCGGGGTACGAGCATCTCCTTGCCGGGATCTCCCTCGCCCCCGATGCAGCCACAGGGCTGCGGTACGCCCACGGCCACATGGTTCTGGGCACCTCGCCAGTGAAAAGGCTGTAGGATGGGAAGAGGAACATGGATGAATGCCAAAAGAGTAAAATAAATACAAATCTGTGCCCTTGCACTGGAAAAAATAATTTAACAAGGAAGCTGGGACAGTTCTTGCAGCAAATGCAGGTACGTGCTTGTGTTTATCTGAAATTCAGCAGCCGTGGTGGGGGATGCGAGGTGTGTATGGGTACAATAAAATACCCAGAGCCACCACGGCTCTCTAACGTGACATAATGTAGTGCCTTTTTCACACTGCCTCATTTTTCCTCCCAATTAGGCAGAAAATGGAGCAAAAGCCGGCGGGGGGAGGAAGGGGGAATTATTGCAACCTTGATGGCATTAGGCGAGAGCGAAGCCTCATTCCCACAGGTAAGTGCACAGTTAGCACCCACCACTCTGCCCAAATGCACCCTCCAGTCCCTGCTTCCAAAATGGGGGGCAATGATAGACCTCAGTCCCATATGTGCTCTTGGCCTGTAGGTCCATGAAGTAATGTAACGGCTTTTTCCATCTGCTCCATGGGGATGTGTCTTAGCTGGAGCTCCAAAAAAGCTTGAGAAACGTTTCTGGATGAGCAGGGAGAAGAAGAGACATCCAGGCACAACATGTGTGGGAGAGTGATGAGCATAGAAGGAACGGAGCCAGACTTGACTATTTAGGGTAAATTAGACATTTATCCTAAAATGAGGCAAAATTTTAAAGTTTTGATAGGTGGATGCACAAATGGCCATGCCTGATTTTCAAGACACCACAAGGCACAACTGTGCTGGCAACCAGGTCAAATGAAGACATAGGAAAAGCAGCTCCCAGGGCTGCTAAAGAACCTCCACATGACCTTGGGCACATCGTTGTGCTTGTCCCTTTGAGTTCCTCAGAGGTGTGCTAACTCCTTTTTCCCCTGCCTTCTTTACCCTGCTGCTAGCTTTTCTATTGAAGGAGCTGCCACATTCACATACCAGCAGCGCTCCTAAATGGGGCAGGCACTCTGCTGATCCTTGGCAAGCAGCTGAGATGCCCAAGTGAGAAAGAGAGCAGGCGGAAAAGCAGGCTACAGCACCCACACCTTCTCCTCTCCTGGACCAGCTCGGTTTCTGAGGGTGATGGTCCAGCAGCTGGTCCCAGCCCAGCTAAGCAAGAGCGCCTGCCCAGTCCAAACACAGCCCTCTGCCCAGCTACAACCAGGAGGCACCTTGGGAAAGTATAAAAACAAGGAGCGAGAATAAACATCCGGATGAGGGCTGAGGAGGGAAACCGAAACACTGGGAGAAGCCAGGAATAATAAGAACCAAAAACAAATAGAAAAGAGCTAACGGGAGCAGCAGATCTAAAAATAAAATGAAAGAACAGCAGGGTGGAGGGACTGAGATATTTTGGGGGACTGGCAAAGCATGTAGGTTTTTCAGGGCTCAGTCTCACAGTTGTGGGGCTCAGCCCTGGGGCAGAGCCGACCTCTCCCCTCAGTGCCTTCTCTCNGGGCTCCTCTGCATGAGCACCCTCTCTCCAAGGAGGATCCAAACCGCCCCAGGACAGAGGCCATACATTGGACATTTAGACATTTGTTTTTTCTTTGGGGTTTCTCCTATTTTTTACCCATTGCTCAGGGCTGGGAACCTGCCTCCATTGCCTTTCTCTGCCACCAACACCCCCCTCACCCTGGCACCAGCACTGGCTCCTCAAGGTGGTATTTCCATGGTGGGACTCCAGGAGCTTCAAGGAGTCCAGGAGCACGCTGGAATAAGAGAGCACACTAAGGGCCATCTCTTGGCCCTTGACTCAGAGCAGTTCCCCTCTCTTGAAAGCAAGACAAGGTGGGTCACCCTGAGCTGGGTTGTGGCGCTGCTGCCACCAGATCTACCATGCCAGACCTCCCCTTTCCTGTTCTTGGAATCCCTCCGGTCTCACCAGGACTGCAAGTCCGCGGCCACCTAATTAAAACCAATGGTGAATTTTAAAGGCGGGGAAAAATAAAACAATAAAAATAAAAGAAAACAGTCTGGATGAGAAGCCAGGAGGCCACGTGCCAGGAAAGCGAGCCGCCTGCCAGTTTGGCACACAGTGAATGCTTGGCCTGTTGAGATGAGATGTTGGAGCGGTGTGCACTGAAGAGGCACTTACCATCTTTGGGGGGGAAGGACAGGCAGGGAAGAGGCCAGGGATGAGGACCAGACAGGGCCCTAACGACAGCCAAATCCCAAACACTTGCTCAAGCATGAAGATGAGTGGCAGGAGAGGACCGAGGCACAGCCCCACCAGGGACTTGGCTGGTGTTTGTCAGCACAGCCTCATAAATGACAATACCATGGCTGCTGCAGACAGGCTCCCACCAAAAAAGAGCTGGAGATACACAGAGCAAGGGCCAGTCCCTGCCAAGGGCATCAAGGGTGCTGGGCTGCAGAGCAGCGGGAAGGGGCTTCCAGGGATGCTCAGGGATGGGGCCAAGAGCGGCACGTGATGCACCAACCCTGAGCACCAGAGGTTCAAAGGACAGTGAAGGCCCCAATAACTTTTGCCCTGTGCAGGAACAACACCCAGATCAGCAGTGGGTGCTGAAATGGGGGTGGAGGGCAGGCAGACGCCCAGGTGCTCCCCGTGCATGCTGCGCTTTGGCAGGGCAGCAGCCCGCAGGCTCCTCCCGGGCTGCCCTGCGCTGGCGGCAGCGGTGGGGAGGCCGTGCATGACTCTCCTCGCTTCCCACCTCTGGCAGTGCACGCTGGCAGGCAGCATGGGCCGCTTTCCAGGATCCAGTCTCTCCTTGGCCCCTTTCCCCGGCTCCCCAGGACACGGCACAGCAGACAGTAACATGCCCGCCTCTCCATGGGCTGGTTTCTTATGACCCAACGCAAAGAGCCTGTGAAAGGAGCAGCCGTGGCCAAGTTTCCCCTTGTTTTTACTTTCCCTGTTTCATTTTGTCTGGGTCCAAGTAGTGGGCTTTGAATCCAGCTGTTCCCTTTTGTGGCTCTCCCCTGCCGGTCCCAGCGGCCTTGTAAGAAAATGTTGTCAGAGGCAGACGGCACCTCCCTGGCTCTGAAAGCTGCACCCGGCAGGATCCCAGCCAGATCCTGGGATGGGATCACAGAAGACTGATGGAACACACCGCTATTTCGTGTTTCCTCTGGGAAAAAGGAAATCGGGTTGTTCAATGTGCAAGTCTGAGCTTTCAAGATGAGGTTTGTCCTCCCAAAAGCCCCCCATTCCTCCTACATGCAGCCACACCGAGGCTGAACCTGGTAAGCTTTTCCAACAGGTTTCTCCTAAAAATGCTGGCAGGCTCCTCCACTGGACCCTGTGCCCCCCTATCCCCTGGTCATACACTGCTGTAGCTGCACCCTTCACCCTGCAATCTGCTCAGGATCAGGCCCTTTGCAGCCCTCCTTCCCAAAAGCAGGCTGCCTGTGAGAAAATAATGCATTTCATACACTAACCCACACAGGTAGAAGACCAAAAGCCAACCATATCCTGGGTGGCATCAAAAGAAGCGTGGCCAGCAGGTCAAAGGAGGTGATTGTCCCCCTCTACTCTGCTCTTGTGAGACCCCACCTGGAGTACTGTGTCAAGCCCTGGGGCCCCCAACATAAGAATGACATGGAACTGTTGGAGCAGGTCCAGAAGGTGGCTGCAAAGATGATCAGAGGGTTGGAGCACCTCTCCTATGAAGACAGGCTGAGAGAGTTGCAGTTGTTCAGCCTAGAGAAGAGAAGGCTCTGGGGAGACCTTGTAGCAGTCTTCTAGTACCTGAAGAGCACCTACAAGAAAGCTGGAGAGGGACTTTTTACAAGGGCATGTAGTGACAGAGCAAGGGGTAATGCCTTTAAACTGAAAGTGGGTAGATTTAGATTAGATATAAGGAAAAAAATCTTTACTGTGAGAATGGCGAGGCCTTGGACCAGGTTGCCCAGAGACGTCATGGAGGCTCCATCCCTGGAAGTGTTCCAGGCCATGCTGGATGGGGCTTTGAGCAACCTGGTCTAGTGGAAGCTGTCCCTGCCGATGGCAGGGGGATTGGAACTAGATGATCTTTAAGGTCCCTTCCAACCCAAACTGTTCTGTGACTCCATGAAATATGGGCTCGCTGCTCGCTCCTGAGGCGCCCCGGCTGTGTCCAGATTTGCTGGGGCTCCCCTCCTCTCCTCTGGGCATTGCCTGCCCAGCTGCACAGCATCCGGCAAGCCGACAGGATGAGTGACGGGTAAACAGAGCTTTTCCATGGAAACATTTGTTCAACAAAGAATTGCAAATTTTCATGGTGAGTATCTGGTTTCTTCCAAACTTTTTTGTTGTTGTTTCTGAAAGCTGCCCAGCCGGTCTGGATCTGGCTTTTGCAAGCATTTTTTTCCCCTAACGCTTAATTTTCAGCAGCTAGGATCTCCCTGCTCTTTTTTTTCTTTCTTTCTTTTTAATTCTTTGGGTTTCCATCCTTTTTTCAAAGTAAATGGAAGCGAGGGCATCTCCTTTGGGCTTTTCTGCAGGGCACAAACTCCTCCTTGCTGAGAGGCTAATGATAATGATGGGTCACCCAGGAAGGGCCACTTGGCTTTTTAAGCTGAGGAGAGCTTGAATCAGAGTGGTAGGACTGGGCAACCAGCTCTGGGCCACATCAGCACAGGGACATGGGGAAAAAAAATCCAGGTTTTTCAAAGAGCCAGCAAGGAGCAGTGATAATTTGGGGCAACACTGGGTAAAGCTCCTAAAGGATACGCTTAAGCGCAGAAGGAAGCAAGGGACTACATCCAATAGTCCAGAAGGAGAGAAGAGAGGATGGCTGCAGGGTGCTTGGGTCCACCCGCAGTGCTGTGACAGCGCGGGGAGGTGGTGGCACCCCCCCAGCCCCATGGGTGCTTCTCGCTCCATCCGTCACCCAACGCTGCCTTACTTCTGCTGGCTTTTTCTTGCTTCTCTTGATCCCCCCCCCACCGCCCCAGCAATTCCTCGCTGATCCTTAGGACGGGGGGAGGCAGAGAGGTGGGTTTCTCCCCGGCTTGTGCCCCCGGAGCCAGCGGGGGCCCCGGCAGAAGGCGGCGGGGACAGCAGGTGGCACTGCAGCCCCAGAAACGCGCCGCGGTCCTGCACTCACACTCACACTCACGCTCACACTCACAGTTTGGTGCAGGGAGAAAACCTGGAGCAGAGAAGCCTCCTCCTCGCTCTGGGGGCAGAGGGACTTTTTGGGGTGCAAAGGGATGCACATGCCTGTTGCTTGCAAACGCCTGCTGCTTGCAGAGAGGGAAAGCAGGGGGAGGGAAGCAGTCCAAGAAATCAAGGTAGCCCGGACAAAGCACAGCCACTGCAGACCAGGGGGATTTAGGGAAAGAACCCGAGTTGCTGCAAAACCATGAATGTGAACACAGAAGCTTTAGGAAAAAAAAAAACAAAACCAAAAAAACAACAACAACAGAAAAAAAAAAAAAACAAACCACAACAAAACCCACCACCCTTCCATGAACTATACTGGTTTATGCTAGTAAATTTATACCAATCTCTCCAGTTGTGCCTGCTAAGAATATAACCAGGGATGCAGCATAACCTCTGTTCCCATCCTATAACCGCTCTGTGAGTTCAGGCTTTATTTTTAGCCTGGCTTCCTCAGGGCTCTGTCTGATCTGATTTCTCCGGAGAGAAGATTTTTTCTACTAAATGCTACCCTCTTGCTAGAAACTCCCATTCTCCCCAGCACTGCTGAAGGGGTTGACCTTTTCAAGCAAATTTGAAGAATAATCGGGTCAAATATGGAGAAAACTGACAGCCAAATAGAAAAGAGAGAGACCTAAAAGAGCATCCCGGGGTGAGACAGACAAGCGGGACTCAGACATCACAGTAGCTGGTCGGTGGCCCAGGGGAAGTCGGGATTGCTGCAGGAGTAAGGAAAAAAGGATATTTTCCTTCTTTCTTTCTTTGATTTGGCTGGTGTGTTATTGCCAAGCTCTTTGTGACTTGCTTTCAAGCAGTTTGCTCTGAGTGTTCAGTCAAAAATATGAGCGGTGTTGGTTAGTGGTGTTTGGTCCCGTGATGTTGTTTCTGGCCGGTAGTTGGCTGAGCTCATGTCTTGTAATTAGTGGGTGGGCTTGAGGAGACCACTGCGGCTTCCGATCTCTCGGGGAAAGGGAGAAAATAAGCAGGATTAAGGAATTTTAGAAAATTACAGGCATTTTCATTTCACATAAGCTTTGCCAGGAACACCAAGCCCTGGAGAAGGATGACCGCTGCAGGATGCATTGCCCATGGGCAGAACTAAAGGACTTTATTTCTTGTTGCAGTCACCCAAATAACGCTCTGCGTGTGTGTGCCTGTGTGTATCTGTGTGTGTGCACAAATACAGCGTTGCCTGCCCAGCGGTCCATGGGCCGGCAGTGGCTGTGGGAACATGGTACCTCTGCAAGATTAAAGGGATATATTCCATCTGCAAACACAGCTTTACACAGATTTCTTTTTTATAGCAGGATTGCTGTGACTGGAGAGACCTGAGGGATGCGGAGGGATGTTAGAACAGGGGGAGCACTGGCTCTTGTTCATTTTTAACCAAGCCGATCTGTTGAGGTGACAACACCGCATGTCCAGACCAGCCCACCCGGGCCGTTGGACCCCACTTAAGCTAATCCCCTTCTCACTGACATGTTTTTTCCTGCAGCAGAGAGAGGCAGAAAAGCAGCCACAAATTCCCCAGGAAAATGGCGGTTGTGAAGCTGCAACAACGGAGCAAGAAGCATAGGAGTAGACATAGCACTCGAAACTGCTTTTCACTAGGGTCTCTATTTGTCCCTGGTTTAGGGACCTGGCAGGGGGCTGGGACCCCCGCTTCCCAGCCTGTCTCACCCAATATCCCAGTGGACATTTCTGCTGTACGTGCTCGCTCAGCAGCATTTGAAACTCACAAACAGATGGTACTTGGTGTTAAATGCACAAAATAAATGCAAATGCTGTTTCAGGGGGCATTTATCCTCCTGCTTCTGCTGCAGCGTGCAGGATCCAACCATCCTATTCCCATCTCAGTGGAAGGAGGTTCCACCTCCAGCATCACCTAGCAATCCCTTGCTACTATTTTTTGCAAATAACAACTTCTTCTGGACAGGATTTGATAACAAGCTTTGTCTTGAGAGAAAGACTGATCTGACATTCAGAGCAGAAGGGAGCTGGTCAGCCAGGCGCTGAGGCACATGCCCCAAACCACAGCTTTTTGAACTACAGTAGACACAAAACCCCATGTCTACTTTATAACTGCAAACATGGATCTAATCCTGCACATCTTGCTCATGGGAATGGCTGATCGGGTGAGTTGTTCTACAGAGCAGTCCTATCGAGTCCATTTATCTCTATATATACATGTATACATATATGATATGTTTATGTATTCTGTCTCCCATTCAGTGTAGATACTAATCATATGCTGTTCCACCCAAACAATGTTAAAAGTGCCCTATGTCTCATTGGTGATGACTGCTTCCACCATCACCCTCCTGACTCTTGTTTGTGGGCTTATTGCCCACATAGAATCATAGAATCATTTGGTTGCGAAAGACCTTTAAGTTCATCAAGTCCAACCGTACCTGTCCACTACTAAATCATGTCTCTAAGCACCTCGTCTACCCGTCTTTTAAATACCTCCGGCAATGGTGACTTGACCACTTCCCTGGGTAGCCCGTTCCAGTCCAGTGCTTGACAACCCTTTCAGTGAAGAAATTTTTTCTAATATCCAATCCAAACCTCCCCTGGTGCAACTTGAGGCCATTTCCTCTCGTCCTATTGCTAGTTACTTGGGAGAAGAGACCAACACCCACCTCACTACAGCCTCCTTTCAGGAAGTTGTAGAGAGCGATAAGGTCTCCCTTCAGCCTCCTGGGCTCCAGGCTAAACAACCCCAGTTCCCTCAGCTGCGCCTCAGAAGACCCGTGCTCTAGACCCTTCACCAGCTCCATTGCCCTTCTCTGGACACGCTCCAGCACCCCAGTGTCTTTCCTGTAGAGAGGGGTTCAAAACCGAACACAGTATTCAAGGTGTGGCCTCACCAGTGCCAAGGACAGGGGAAGGATGACTTCTCTGGTCTTGCTGGTCACACTATTCTTGATACAAGCCCAGATGCTATAGGCTTTCTTGGCCACCTGGGCACACTGCTGGCTCATGTTCAGCCAGCTGTCGATCAGTACCTCTAGATCCCTCTCTGCCAAGCAGCTTTCCAGCCATTCTTCCCCAAGCCTGTGGCGTTGCATGGGGTTGTTGTGACCCAAGTGCACGATCCAGCACTTGGCCTTGTTGAACCTCATACAATTGGCCTTGGCCCATCGATCCAGCCTGTCCAGGTCCCTCTGCAGAGCCTTCCTACCCTCAAGCAGATCAACACTCCCGCCCAGCATAGTGGCATCTGCAAACTGGCTGAGGGTGCACTCAATCCCCTCATCCAGGTCGTTGATAAAGATGTTAAATAGAACTGGCCTCAACACTGAGCCCTCGGAAATACCACATGCAAGTCCCTGGGCCCTAAAAGGAATTTTCACTAAAAAACATTCAGCTTTGGGCAAGAGCCCAGTGGTTTTCTACGGCAGGGCTTCAGGCAGCAATTGTCACCCCATGGGGACATCTCGCCCTTGGGATGGTGCCTTTGCTGGCATCCCTGCCATGCTACACACATCCATCACCGGGGCAGTGCTCTCCTCCAAACCAGCCAAGGATCTCTCTCTTGCCTACCCCCCCCTTATTTCAGAAAAATAACCATGCCATTATTTTTCCACATGAAAGTGCCCCGGTGTTCAGGTGGACAATCTGACTCCGTCTGAGCCGCCTGGAATCCCTGTGGTTTTGATTTTCAGCGGAGAACAATCTTATCAGCCCAGATTGTACACAGAGATAGGGAGCCTTCGGGTAGGGTTGCATAAGCACAGATTGCCTCAGCTGGGATGGGGAAGGCTCCGCTCGCTGTATTTATTTGTTTTCCCCACCGCGGGTTTCAGGTTCTCCTGGTGACCATCATTTCAGCTTTCTTTCCCTGCTCATTGTTTGAGCAGCCGAGCCTTCCTCATGGATCACTGGGCAGGAGGTTCAATTTAAATCCGGCCTCAGCCCTCAGCCGCTTGCATGTTGCCTTGGGGGGAGATTTCTTGCAAATAGGGCTTTTTTCCCCCATCCCACTATGGTTCTCCTCCAGGCAAGGATGGGATGGGACCCAGTTTGGGATGGATGTGATTCCTCCCTCCCTCGGTGCACCCATTTTGGCCTCTTCCCCTCCTGCCAGTTCCTCTTTCAAATCTGGCAGCTGCGTGGGCACCTTGTCTCCGATTGCAAAGGCAGGATATACAGTTTCCGCAGAGGCCATCAGCAAATAGCTGTGGCTACGTAAGCCTGGCAGAAGGGGCGGGGGTGAGGACAGAGAGGCATCCTGAGCAAAGCAAAGCTCCCCAGATGTCACCCAGGGGAGCACCGGTGGGGGTGCAGTCTCAGAGATTCGGGCATCCAAGGACACCACGTGCTGCAGCTGGCACTGACGTGGGGTCCCGTCCCACGCCGTACGATATTCTTCTCCCAGGGCAGTCCCCTTATGTGCCACCCAAGGGGCTGGGGCAGCAGGGACTGAATGCACCCATGAGACCTCTGTGCTGGGACTCTGGGACGGCACTGGGACTTGGCATGAAAAGTCACTGTGCAAGTCAGAGTGTGTCTTTTGGAAAATGTTTTAGGTTTGAAGTTAACCCTGCAGTGGCATGGGAGCCATCATGTGCACCTTGAACTCTCCAGATGTTGAATCACCTTCACTGTGGGAAAACCTTATGTCCCCGTCCTATTCACAGCTTTCAGGTGCCAGCTCTCCTTTTGTCTCTTTTCCTCCTGGTTTAGAGAATTTTAAGACATCTCCCTTGTACTGATGCCTTTCAGATCGTATAACATCATGTCTTTCTCTTCCCTAGGATAGATTACCAAATTTGACACATCCGTAAACCAGAAGGAACCACTGTGACAAGCTGTTCGGATACCTGGTGTGCCATGGGCCCAGAACAAGCCTGCTAAACATCTCCCAGAAAGTCATAACAGGCTTTGTAGAGGGTTGATTCTACTCCCTGCTAAAACATACATCTCCATTTTAGGCTTGAATTAGGTCATGAGTGGGTGCAGGCCAGAGTGGGGTAGTGGGAGTGACCAGCTGCTGACCATCCTCACCATGATCATCACGGCTGCTGTCACAGGCTTCGGCCACATCGCTGTCCCCCACCACCCGAGTTCCCACGGGCTGGTGACAGCCAAGCAGGCCAGCAGCAGAGCCCCAAAGCCTCTTTGCTGAAGGTCTCCTCCAGCCCAGGCCCTGCCCATAGGTGGGGAGGTTAGAGACAGGGCAGAGGTGGGATTCTCTGAGTAAGCAGCCTGCAGCTCCCCTTTCCCATGCCCTGCTTTGCCTTTACTCTCCTGGGAGCTCTTTGAACCTCATTCCAGGTACCCTTCAGACCTGGAGGCCTCAGAAGAAGATCCCGCACGTGAAGGTAATAGATGGGGCTGGTACAACACAGGGTGGCATCAGCTTCTTGGCCAACATATTGCACCGAGTAGGCCTGTCTACTTCATTAGGCACTGTCTCTCCCAGGGACAGCACAGCTCCAGCATCCTGCGCTCTTCTAACCTCCCTGTCAAGCACCTCCTGGGCCTTTGGGGATGTTGGCTTGAGGGGCACTTCTGCCCACAGCGATTCCTCCCAGCTCAAGCCTCAGCATGTCCCCCTCCCATGGGGGTAGCAGTGATGCGTGTCCCCGCCTGAGCCATCCCAGCAGTATAAAACCACCACGTGCTTTCCCCCACCGTGCACCCAACAGCTACCAAACACCCAGGGGAGCAAGGAGCAGGCCAGGGCATCCCCACCTCAGCTCCGCTGCAAAGGGCACGTAGTGCCAACTGCCGATGGTCCTGAGTGCCAACAGGGCTGGAAGCTGCCACGCCAGGGGACAGAAGCGTCCCCTGCAGCTGAGCGCTGCTAAGCCCGCACACCGGCTCTTGCTCGCTTCGGTTCTGCTCCTGCAGAGGAGCAACACAGACGAAGCCCTGCCGAGGCAGGCAGAAAGCAGCCTCTAGCTGTGGGGAACCAAGCAGCCCATGGCCAAACGCTTGGGCAAGTTCTGCGGTTTCTTCCTGCTAGTGCCTCTGCCCAGCCCCGGAGGGCTCCCAGGAAGGGAACAGCAGTTTTTAAGCTGGTGCTCCCCCCCTCTTGCACTCTTTCTCTCCCTGCTTCTGTGCCGGCTCCGGGAGATCAGACATACGAAGATCTTAATTCCCTAAATACATCTGTGATTTCTTCTAGCGTGACACGGCCCTTCTGTTCAATGAAGCACACGCTGTGCCGTGCTCATCCGCAGCCCTGGCGCTGCCGCAAAATCCCTCCCGCGCCTGCATGAGCAGTCCTGTGGGTCCCCGTGGCACCCTCTGCCCCGTGCCAGGCAGCGGGAGTGGTGGGGGGGACAGAGGCATCCTTTGGGGCTCAGGAGAAGCGCCCTGATGGTTTGCAGATGTGATTTCATTTTTCAATTGTTTCTAATTTGCTTGGGTTGGTTTGTTTTTTTCAGTTCTAGAAGAGAGACAATTTCTTCAGGGAGTGTTAGCCACAAGCCTCATTTGGCATTGTTTTTTAGTCAATTGGTTTTGTCTTGTATTATTAGGAATATTACATTACATAATGATAAGCCGCGGTGACTTATTATGGGGACTATAAAGGGAGGCAGCGCGGGCATGCGGAGCAGCAGTCGCCGGCGCGGGGCGGCCGCCCTCCCTGCTTTGTCATCTGCCCTTGCTCTGACCTTCAGCAGGTCTGTCATCTCCCTGGGTCTCAGTTTCCCCTCCTGTAAAACAGGGCTGATACATGCGCTAGCTATTAGCTTAAAAGCTTTTCCATCCTTAAATCAGGAAAAGATGAGTTTTTCCTCTTTCTTCGATCCTGAGAAGTAAGCGTGAGGGTCTTCTACACCTTTTCTATCATGGCTGGAAGCCATCAGGGTCTGAGCAGGTACGGCACCGTACCGAAGCAGCCCTGATCCCTGCAGAACGAGGCTGTGGATGAGAAGCTGAGGCAGAGATGGGAAGGAGCCGCTCTGCCCATGGAGGCATTTTCCAGAGGCATTGGGCAAGTGAAAACAGGAAACGGTAATTGAACTAAATCTGCCTCTTTAACCTTATTATTAGGATTGGGATTATATGCTTCGGAGAAGGTTCAACCTCTGTTTAAAATTTGGGGAGGTGGGAGCGAATGCTAGAAACCACGGGGAGAGAGGAAATGTTCCTGTGCTTGATGACAAGTCCAGCTGGAAGAAAAGACGGAGTGGCACGGGATGGGGGTTCAGCCTGGAGCCCTCCTTCCAGCCAGTGTCAGACTGCTGTTGGGGCGAGTGCTGATAATCTCTGGGAAGCCTGGTAATTTCCTCTCTCCGCCTGAAGATTAAAGCAAATTTTCCTCCGTTTCCATATTTAAAATTGTGTCCATGTCCAGTTGGGAAAGATGACGGTGTCTCAGGTTACTTTGTTCACTTGAATTGAAGCAAAGCTCCTGTAGATCCGGCCTCTGCCACCTCTGCTCTCCCCACGCGGCAACTGGTGCCCTCAGAAAACCTGATGGCTTCGGCCCCGGCAGGAACAGCAAAATCCACCTTTGAGGAAGGATTGCCGCAGCCAGGTTGGCCAAGCTCTGCGTTGGCTATACCTTTACTGCTTCCGCTGCTGTTAATGACACCCACGTGCATTGGGCAGGTTAAAGCGCCTGCCTCTGAAGGCAGCGTATACAGAGACCCAGCCCCCAGCAGCGTCACCCCATCGTGAGCTCTTCCTCGGATGCAAAATTACCGAAGCGTACCGGGTAGGCAGACAGGGAGGTTTCCACCTGTGCCCACGCACTGTCTGCGAGCTGCTCTCCGGAGAAAAGCAGGAGTACGGGAGAAGTGCAGAGGTGAAAAGTTATCTCGGGGCATGTGCTGTTTTCTTTATAGGCCTGCAGAGTCCGAAGCACTTCAATAATAGTTAAACAATTGTTAAATAGCACTTTATCTTCAGGCCGGATAACAGCGCGAGCAGCCGCTGGCTGCCTAGTGACAGGCGGCTCGATAAAACCATCCGCCCGGGAGGGAGGCAGTCCAGAGGCCTTGGCCCAATTCTGCCTGTACCGCACACCCTGCCTCGTGCCAGCTGCTGACGTTTCCAAACCTGTGCGCTCAAATCGAAGCTCCGACATCTGGCTGAGCAGGCCTGGTGTGCAAAGACACAGAGCACAAAGGTCTCCGAAAGGCTCGGGGCTCCTGGTGTTGCAGCTGGGGATGCACGAGCCTTACAGAGCCAGGCCTGGAAATGTTGCATTTAAATCCAGCGGCTCAGCGAGCATCCGCTCCTCACCGCGGGCCTCGGCGGAGGATTTGCCAGCACGTGGCCCAGGGCTGTGGGGGCCAAGAGCGGGGTCGTACCTGCCCCTCTGCGGGGCCGGGGGGCAGTGGGGCAGGGGCAGAGCAGGCGTGCGGCTCGGGCACGGGACAGCGCAGGCTCGGCGTGACCCGGGAAATGAAATAAGGAGAGAGGAGGAGGGCTGGCTTTTTCTCCTTGGGCGTTTGTTTTTATACACTGAATTTCCTGCTCAGGGAATCTAAGCGTAACCCCCCCTGCTCCGGGCTGCCCCCAGCGTGGAGGTAAGCTGCGGAGAAGCGGGCTGCCCGTCTGACTCCGACGGAGGAAGAGGCGCTTACGGTAGAGGTGACCTTTCTAAATCCCTGCTTTGGACAGACATTTCCAATAAGTGCTGAAGAAAAGCCTGCCAGTTCCAGCTTTCTCAGCCTGCTCTCCATTTTCCTTCCATCCTCTCCAGGCTGAATTTAATCCGAGAAGGTTCCTTTGAGCTTTTGTGTGTTGCTGGGGGAGATGTGGGCGCACAAGGGATCGCGTTACAACTTTCATTTCCTGAAATGTTTGAGGGAACATCCAGGGTTTTATCCACACATCAGGCAAAGTTGAGGGCTCGGATTTCAGGTCTTGTCACTCAGCTGTCACCAAACAAATGAGCCTCTCAGAGCTGGAGACGGAGAGAGCTACCTGCTATTCATGACCCCGAAAGCAGGTGATCACTCATGGGAAAAGCAGGTAGAATTAATCATTCCGCTGTTCTCCATTTCCTCCCCTTTTTTGGCTGACCTGGACACAGTGTGAAATCTGTCCTGGGGGGTGAGCGGGAGCGGGGCGGGGGGCGAATTAACTCCTTCCTGCCGATGGAAATACAAAGCAGAGCGAGGTGAGAAACAGCCCCCGGCTGCCTCCCCAGGCTGGCTTTGCTGTGAAAAGCTTGCTGCGAGGTCAAGCCTAATCAAGGAGAGCTCAGCAACCTGCGCCTGGCTCAGCTCCAGGGCCTCCCTGGTCCTGCCTGCCCGCCG
>VZTL01066235.1:3613-17246 GCA_013400535.1 Scopus umbretta | reverse complement strand
TTATGCTGAGAAATTTCGTCTCTCCATTAAATCCACTGAAGCACGTAAGTAACTAGCTCCTTTTAAGATCTCAGACTGTACAAATGTGAGAGTTGAAGCTTCTAATAAATACAGTAAAATACACCTTGTTCCAAGCAGAGGGCATATAGAATATGAAATAATGGCTATAAACTTTTTACATTAGATGTATGTGCATGTTTCATAGAGAGAGGTAATATGCAGTCTCCGAGGAAGAGAAACTTGATCAAACATTAACTTTCCAACCATCAAAGAGCATTTATGAGCATCTATCTTTATGTCTCAACATATTTGATTTGCTGCAAAGTTATTCATTAGCCTGCTAACATTGTGCTTTGTGGTTGTTCTTCATTAGCCACAGTATTACAGCGTAGATGCAAGGACATTCAAGCATTTTTTGTTTTGTGTATGTATAGAATTAAGATAGAGTGAAGGCAGTATTCATATTTGTTTCAGAAATATAAAACACTTGTGGAAGGAAGTTAGTATCTTTTTGTACCATTTTTCTTCTCTAAGTTTAAAACATAAGTGGTCATTTAGTTGTATCTATTACTCCAGATTTTGAGGAAATAGTGCAGAGCATCCAATATGCAATCCAACAAGAGCCTGAGTCTTATGAAACCTTAATGACTTATTTCTCAAAACAGAATGAAGAAAGGGAGGAAAAGTACATGGGAGGAAAAGTATTATTCCTTTGCTTTACAAAAACTTGAAATATGTTCAAAAAAATTTTATGAGGTCACACTAAAAAAAGAGTAATTGGAAGAAAAATTCTGCTTGTCTAAGCGAAGAGCACATTTGTAGTGGTAGGGTAAATGTTTTATCGATTGGGAAACTGGGAAACTCAAGTCATTACTCACCATGGGCTAAAGAATAATTGCTAATGCTCTGGTGGAAAGATTAAAAACAGTTTCTGGAAGTATTTCTTACAATGATCAATGGTGTATCATCCCAGGCCATTGGATCTTCAATAACATTTTTCCCTTTTGGGATACAATCAATTTTTATAATATGATTCGTTTGCCAGCAGGCATGCTTTCTTCATACGATGAAAAGGCACTTATGCACCTTATATTGTTGAAAAGTAATCTTATACATCCAGAGCCCAAGCTCTGATATAAAAGACTTTTCCAAATTCATCTCTATTTTTAAGTGGGTTTGGGAAATAGATGTGGTGAATGGCTGTCAGCTTTTGTATTGTTTTCCCCCTATTTGGTTTTCCATCAAAGTCATTTTAAAGCTTTTTAAATAATCATCATTATTACAGCACAGGTGTGCAAGAAGAATTGAACAGATATGAAAGTGAGTCATTCTCTGACCTGTGGGTGGCTTAAGTAATTTTTGTATGCACATTAATTGTAGTGGTAATTCAGGTCAAGGGTAACTATAAGACCACTCTAGCTCATGTGGAAAAAACTTCTATGCCTTTGCTTAAGTAACCAAATGCTGTCCATTACATTAAAATTGTCTGACTTAATGAATGACTGCTTAAATAATTAAAGCTATTGGGATTACAAAATCAAATACATGTATACCTATACAAATTGTTTATTACTCTGAGCAGAAAACCACTGAAGTAGAGAGCATCTTCACCTCTTTGTCACAGCAGACAGCTGACTTGATTGATAAACTAGGCAGTTATAAACTCAGACTCATTCACAGTTCCAGCTAAGATCAGAAAACTCCTCACAGCAGAACGATCAGAGTATCTATGAGGCAGCGATACAGGAACAGTCAGGACTGCCTCACTCTTTTTTGATCATTGCCAAATCTAACATATTAAAGGCCCTAAAAAGTTTCAGTCAAGATATTTCTATTATATCTGAGTTTTAGATGTCAAGAAATTTCACAAGAAAACCCTATTAAGCTTTTCTGTCAGATCTTATATATGTAAGAATCTCAAATAATGTGAAGAATGTAATTGGTAACAACCCATAATCTAAGACAGCCTGGTCTCCGGTTTGTAAAATTTCTGCTGATCTTAGTTAACAGAAAACTCCAAGTTAAACTGGCTAACAAGAAGGCCACATAGTGCAATAGTCCTCTTCTTTCTTGACGGAAGCAGAGAATGGCATTCTCTAGAAAAGTTCAAAATACAAACCCAGATTCAAAAATAATCCATCAGGTTGAAAACTAAAGGAATGACTCAGCTATATTAATATTAGTAGAAGACCAAAAGATGGGGCAGCTATCAAGCAGGACACAAGTGTTTCCTCAGTCTTTCTTGATCAAGTAGGTTCAAGCAAGTTTCACAGAAAGGATGGACATGTAATAGGCTACAGACATTTTCCTATCTGTGCATGTATTGGATCTGGCCGGGATGGAGTTAATTTTCCTTATAGCAGCTGTCATAGTAGTGAGCTTTGTATTTGTAGCTAGAAAGCTGTTGACAGCACACCAGTGTTTTGGCTACTGCAGAGCAGTGCTCACACAGCATCGAGGTTGTCTCTTCAACATTCTCCCTCTTACCCTCAAAGGCCAGTAGGCTGGGGTGGGCAAGAGCTTGGGAGGGCACAAAACCAGGACAGCTGACCCAAACTGACCAAAGGGATATTCCATACCATATGACTTCTGCTCAGCAATAAAAGCTAAGAGAAAGGCAGGAGAATGGGGGGTACATTCATTATTACAATGTTTGTCTTCCAGAACAACTGCTTCATGTACTAAAGCCCTGCTTCCTAGAAAGTGGCTGGACATCATCTGCTGATGGGAAGTAGAGAATAAAAGTTTTGTTTTTCCTTTGCTTCCACATGTGGCTTTTGCTTTTGCTTTATTAAACTGCCTTAATCCTGACCCATGAGTTCTCTTCCATCTTACTTTCTTCTCCTTGTCCTGCTGAGCAGGGCAGTGATAGAGCAGCTTGGTAGGCACCAGGTGACTGGCTGAGATCAACCCACCACAGTGCATCATGCAGCTATTACATTAAGACTCTTTTGATGCTTCAGTGGAGTAGGAAAGGGCATTTATTTTCAAGGACAGTGCTCAAATGAGAATTGGGCTGGTAAAGGTCCAAACAGAGAAAATTTCAAAGCATAGCTTCAAAATTTACATTCTCCCTTAACTTGAGAAATTATTGAAGAGGCATATATCAAGACTTTCTGGTAGTGATGTACATTTGATCTGTTAGTACCATAGATATCTATTTATTCTTGATGTCGCTACCTGACTTTACCTTCAATAAAACAAATACCTGCCACTATAACCTTTTGGGGGGGGGACAAAAGAGGATGTTAAATATTTGAACTCTTCCTGACTTCACAAAGCAGCCCAACCAGCACGTATTTCACATCCTAACTTTTCTAAATTTCTAATATGTGTCATATGTTAGCAATTAATCAGTAACTTTCGGATTCAGGTGCTGGGGCAAGTTGACCTTCTCCAACCACAGAGGTCTGTAAGTTTCTGTGTTATCAAAATATTTTGGGGTTTACATTAAACTTAGAAGGAATTGTCAAGAAGACAACAAAGAACGGGCACAAAAAATAATCTAATTTTAAAAAATAGAACACAGAGAAGAGAAAATTAAAAAGCAAATAACAACCTGAAAGAAGAAACTGGAGAGTACTACGAAAAACTTGATAATGAAAAGAAGTGCCAATATACATCCAAAAAGATTCTCTCTACAGAGACTTCCAATTAGATAAAAAAGTAGATTTGTTTTAATTAAACTCTCTAAAATAAAGAGCAATCATGTATAATTGTTTTAAAAACAGAAACATTCAAATACTCAAAGTACTATGAAATTTTTAATACTTACACATTTGAAAATGCAGAAATCTCTAAAATAACAAAAAAAAAAATGTATTTGGAGGACAAGTGTTCAAAGCACTTTGGAAATATGCAAGAACAAATGGGCCAAAACTAATGCTGCCCTGTTTTGTTCATCCCTTACTTTTGTCCTGACACAGACTGCTAGTGAACCATAGATCTTAGTAAAAGACAGGCACTCTAAGAGCTTTCTTCCCATTCCATCAATATGGGCAGGATGAAATATTGTGCAAAGTCTTAGTTTCTTTCTCTCCACTTGCTGATCCTCTGAACCAGAGAAGAGCAGGTTAGTTTATTTCTTCCCTAGAGCAAACTGGAACCAGGGTTTGACTTGTAAATCTGAAAGACAGTTACTTCACTGGTATGCATCTGCATCTGGAGATCTACACTGTTCCCATCAAGTTTATTGATTACTGACAGATATCTGTATTATTATGGGTTCTTGTACCCAGAAAGGAAGGAATACAATAATCCTAGTGATTATAGGTAAATTAATTTGCATCAAAACTGGCTTTAAGAAAATACTTCTTTGGTATACGAAGTATACCTAGAGAAGGTATATATGCCTTACAGTTAAAGGCTTCTAAAAAGCAGTTTTTCTCAGCTGTCTGATTTTTTTTTTTTTTTTTTAAGGGGGATGGGGAAAGGAAAAAGGGAAGCAAGGAAGACTCAAAGGTTAATCAATTTAAAGTAATTTTAAAACCTTATATTATATTACAACAGGAAAGTCATAGGGGAGAGGATTGGAAGCAATATATTCTTATATAGCTGCAGACAATCCAATCCAAACAAGTTTGTAACAATAACCCACTACTCAAATCACTTTCAGACTTTAAAAGAAAACCCAATTCAGACATTTTTCTCAGGCTCAGCAGTTTAAAACTTTCATAAGGCAGAAAGCATTTTCATGAACAGACTGTCAAGTATATTAGAAAACATGGGTTTAACAGTAAGAGAGACAGAGCGCCCACAATGCCTGCTCATGTCCATCAGTTCAGAGTCAGCTGAAGAAATGTAGCCCCTCATAAATAAAAAACTTAAAATTTTCTGTCTCCTGCTTATTCAGACTTTTAAGAAGTGGCTTATTGGTGGATGTTCAAAGGTGGAAGCCTAATTCAAAACAACACTTTAATAAACCCCTGATTGGAAATAACAATCCTGACTGAAATCAAAGAGAGTTTTGCCATTGCTTTCAGACTTTCTTATCAAAACCTCCATTTCTACAATGACTTAAGAAGATGGACCTGATTACCAGCATAGAAAACTTACGATTCAGAAGGGCCCATAACAGATGCCATGGTCTGCACAAAGAGGTTCTCTGTAGAATTTGTTAATACTGACATATATAGCATATCTGTATGGGTCAGCATAATCAATAAACAGCCAGACATGAAGCCGCAGCTAGCTTGCCCTCCTAAAAGCATTTGAGTTACCACGGTTCTTAAGAGCCCAGGCATATCCAACTTTTCTTCATATTATGAGGGGTTTTACCAAAACAATTCACCATTACTCATAATTTCTCCACTGATAATATGCTTTCATGTTTCACTAACAAATTAACTATTCCTTCTTTCATGACACCCACTTGCTCCATTTTATTGCAAAGCAGTTCGATCAGGTTTAGTTATCAACATGGTACTTTTCTGCATTACCTGTCTATTCTATACCCATGATAAAATTCTGGTTCCTATTAGTTATTAATTTAATATCAGCATTACAGTTTCCATTTCATGCTACTTTTACACCTTCATCTTTGTATATACCCTTAATTTCTTGAATTAAGCACCAAAGATTACACTACCTGCCACTTGTAGTTAACGCACCTTCTCTGAATTTTTTGATTGACTACTCATTTATGTACTGAAGAAAAAAAATGCTAATAAGCATTAACAAAAAGTCTTTCCAGTCTACCCCTTCATTAGCTGCATGAGCAGTCGTTGTCCTACTCTCTCTCCTAAATGGCTTACATGGATTTGACTCATTGCTCAGCCTGACTTTCCAACCACATATTATATTAATCTTGATTATTTATGAGAAATAAAACACTTCTAAGTATCTCTGTACATAGACTTACAAAATAAAGCACAGACCAAACAAACTCTTTGCTCTAGAAAGATGAAATAGTCTGTCTAGATCTGGCTTTAATGATGGCAGATGGAGTTTTGTTACTGATGTCATAAACGGATAATTGCAAAGTTCCTGATTTGACGGCAGACCATCCACAATCCCTTCTGCATTGTCTCAAAAGATTTGTTTGGCTTTGTTTTCTCTAACTCAACAGTTTAATTGCATATTCATAGTATTTATGCCCCATGAAAGTACAAAGTGCAGAAATATATGATTATAAACAACAGGCAAGCAGAGTTTATCTAAAATATTTTATTAGAAGAGAAACATCACTCTTTTATTAGATTTATACTAGAATTTGTCTCGTTCTTCTTCATAAGTGTTGGTAAACTACACCTAAAATAATCTACTCATTGTAGGCTGCATTTGATGCTATTTTACCAGTCAGCTTATTGCTGACCAAAAGGGTGTAATTTTAAATGGTTTATAGAGTCAACACTGATCTTCTACTTCTGGTCTTCTTTCCTTGCTTAAAAATAGAAAAATAGAAAAGAGCTTTATAAATGGACTTCTGGAAAAGTAAAAGCATCCCTAAAAGGAAGAACAGGAACCTAAAGAAAATAATAACCCCTTCAGCAACCTTATCAAGCAGCTTTGTAAAGAAAGACTCTCTTTGTAAGATTCATAATGATCAGCCTAAAACTTTTTTTACTGTGCTTGAGAAATGGTGAATATTTATTCCTAAAAAGTACTTATGATATTGGAACAATGAAGATCCTAAATGATTATCCATGGTGAAAAAAAGGACAGTTCACGATACAATCACTTTCGGTATAAGTCTTCATGAATCGCAGAACCCATGATCTCCAGAGTCTGTTAAACATTAATGTGTGCTTTTTGTGCACCAGTAATTATAATCTATTATAATACATGAATCCATACCCCAATTCAATAACTATTTATACCAGTACAAGCCCACCCCAAAGCAACATAAAAATTACTTATGGCATTTACTACCAAGAAAAAAATTCTACCGATTAATCTAATGCTATTAATTTTTCTATTTTATGTTATTTGGAACTGTACTCCATTGTTTGTTTTGCTGACAATGGCAGTTTAAGATTTAGAGTTTCTGGTTTAATCTCTTTTCTGTCAATGGTATTTTAAGATTTAAAGGACATATATTTTTGTCTAAACCTTGTTATATGCATTCTCCCTCTTCCCTTTACTTAACATGCTTCTGTGGTAGAGCTCAGCTCTCCTGCCAGGAGCCTGGTCCTGCATGGGCTTTCCACACATCGCAGCTTCCTTCAGGACATGTCCACCTGCTGTGGTTGCAGTTCCTCAGAGACTGCCGCATGGATAACTGCTCCACCATGGGCTGCAAAAGGACAACCTCATCACCATGGTCTTCACCATGGGCTGCAGGGGATTTGCTGCTCTGGTGCCTGGAACACCTACTCTTCCTCCTTCTCTTTTGACCTTGGTGTCTGCAAGGCTGTTTCTGTCACATTTTGCTTCACTACTCTCTGTTGAGCAGTGTTTTACCCTTTCTTAAATAGGCTTTCCCTGAAGCACCACCATCGTGGCTGCTGGGCTCAGCTGTGCCCTGCAGTGGGTCGGCTGGAGCTGGCTGGAACCATCTGTGTCTGGCACGGGGCAGCTCTGGCCTCCCCGCACAGGGGCCATCGCACAGCCCCCTGCTGCCAGCACCTTGCCACATAAACCCCATACTTTCCATCCCTCACCTCTGTGAAACACAGATTTAAGAACTGTTGCTAAAATATGCATTCATCACACACCCTTCATAAACTATGCTTATATCATCAACAACAAAATTTCACATACAAAAATCAAAGTAACACCAGCTCAACACTGGCAAAAGTGCACAATTTAAACACACAGGGAAACTCCACCCCTCTTCCCTTCACCATGTTACAACAACAGATTCTTCCTCACAATTACTCCATTTTCCAGCAATGTCCGGTCCAAGTTTTGCCCATTACTTCTCCTAATTGCTGTCCTTGTCTTGCATTCCTCAAGCCCCATGTTGGGTGCCAAAAAGGATCATGGAGAGTTATCCCCAGCTAGCAGCCAAACACCCACCCTGCCTTTCACACTCTCCCCTCTCCTTGGGGTGTGGAGATAAATAGAAGGAAGGTGAAAAGACTCATGGATCAAGATGAAGATGGTTTAAAAAGAAAAGTAAGAGTAGCGTACACAAGCAAAACAAAAAGAGGAATTAATTCACTGCTTCCCATGGGCAGGCAGATGTCCAGCCACTCTCTGGAAAGAAGGGTCTCAGCATACCTAATGGTTATTTGGGAAGGCAAATGCCATAACCATGAATGTCCCTCCTTCTTCCTCCTTTCATTGAGCTTTTATTGCCAGGAATGATGTCCTAGAATCATAGAATCATTTGGGTTGGAAAAAACCTTTAAGATCATTGAGTGCAGCTGTAAACCCAACACTGCCAAGCCCACCCCTCAACCATGTCCCTAAGTGCCACATCTACACACCTCTCATATACCTCCAGAGATGATGACTCAACTGTTTCCCTGGGCAGCTTTTTCCAGGTGTCATGGGAGATCCTTTTGGCCAGTTGGGGTCAGCTGTCCCAGCTGTGTCCCCACCTAAACTCTTGCGCACCTCTAACCTACTGGCCTTTGCAGGGTGAGGGGACAGAGAGAGAGAGAAAGCCTTGTTGCTGTGCAAGCACTGTTCAGCAGTAGTCTAAGACTGGTGTGTTATCAATGCTGTTTTAGCCACAAATGCAAAGCACAGACCCAGATGGGCCACTATGAAGACAGCTAACTTCGTAACTTCATCCAAGCCAGACCCAGCTTTACAGACAATAAAAGCCTTCTCATACATCTTTCATAAATTTATTTGCCCAGAGAAGTGCCTTTTCTGCAAGGCTTCATATTTCCCCTTCAGTTCTGATACAGAAAACTTGTGCTTGAGAATGGAGCTCTGAAAATATACAGCTGAAATAATCAGAGTTAACACCAGCAAAATCTACAGCAAAGTTCCCCTGGGTGTGGGATTTCAGACGTCTGGTCTACAGGGGCATAAAGAGACTGAGAAGCCTTTTCCAGAACATAAGGGTGCAGATGCACAAACCCTCAAATAAGTGTCAATTCAAACATGAATCTGTCACTGGGAAGCCACTGTCATGTATAGTTCCTGTCACATTCTAGACTAAAGTGATATTACATGTTAAATTCACATTACTATCTTCACTCATTTATTTCAATCCAAACTTTTCAGACAGTCACAGAATACAACCACAGAAAAGAGCTGTTAAGTGGAGTTAAAACTGGGACCTTAGATGTACAAGGTATTTATTCTGCTATCAGAATCCACTCCCTCAGAAGTACATATTAGTAGAACATACCTTAAATTTCATTTGTATAAATTAGAGCAAACATCCAATGATGATAAGATGTCATTACATACATTCATCCCTCTTTGAGCTAGGATTAAAGCCTCCACATAGGAAGCAAAATATTGGCCTAAACAAATATAAAGTTCTTCCTCCCTAGGTATGAAAGTTCTTTCAGATTTTGCTGAAACTTTTCTGGTTCTTGTCTTGATTACTCATGGTTGCTTGCCATGCCCACTGAAAGGAAAGGAGAATTTAGGAATCAGCTGAGTACATTCTAATATCTTGTTCAATTCTTTCAAGGACGATAAAAGTCATTTGTAGTGTCTCTTGTTTCCCAGAGTGTAAGTTACACAGCGCCAAAGGAAGAGATAATTTAATAATTCTCTGCTAATCATTCTGGCTAATACTATAAAACTCTTAATTGCCTTTCATTTACATGTTTATTTCTCATTTTCTCTGGAAAATGTATATTCTGTTCTGGTTTTGATGCAGAGGGTTTGCAGACTGACCTATTTTCAATTTTCATTACTGCTGACATGTACTTTATTTTCTTTGGTTAAGGGCAAATAATAATGAAACAAGTAATCAGCATGGATGTAGGTCACTGAAAACATCCCAGTTTCATTAGCATTCTCTGTTAAGAGTATACTAATAGTTTGGAAAATTTTTAGGTACTTCAAAAACAAAGGGGTGCTCCTGACCCTAACACCAAAATGAAAATGAAAATCTCTGCCTCTGACAACATTTGATCCATTTTATAATTCATGATCACAGAATTCAGAGATGCATTCAGATTTGTTGGCATCTAGTTATAGTGAAGAAGAGCAAAATACAATCAAAGAAAATCAGTGTCAGTGCCTTCTTCCAGCGAAAAAATAATCTGAAATATGACTTCAGTCTCATCACACTTTTATCCCAATATTGGAAAGCAATGTTTTTTTTATGGGCAAGCTCTAGAGAAATAGGGTAACAGCTTTAAATGGTCCTGGTGGCTGACTAGCCAAGCTGTACTTAGAAGCAAGACAGAGAGCAAGAGGCAAAGGCAGAAAAGGTGAGATAGACACTGTTAGCATCATATGCCTCCAGCATATACATACATGCCACACTTTTCTGATTTAATCATGCCTTAACCACACCATGTAGGAAGCCCACACAATTACAAATACAAGTTTGTTTTCCTTCATGCTGTATTTTGGCTTGAGTGACTAGTAGTAGTAGTGTTCTTCAGTCTGCAATGGTCTACACAATGTTGATAGGAAAAAAGCAATGTTTTTTATCCCCTACAGTCTTGCCATTCCAAATTCTTATGCAATCACAATTCCAAAAACCTCATATAAACACCACGATCATAAATAGGAAGTTGTGTGAGATCAGCAGCTTGGAAAAAGTATAGGCAGAGCCATGACATTCACCTGGCACAGAGACTCCTTAAACTTACTTTATAAATGTCAGTAAGAGAAAAAGAAAATTCAGCTCCACGGTACTCCAGGATGCTGCCACAAAGTTGGCCCCAGCCATGTTTAAAAGACAGAGAACAATGCTGATCCAGAATGTGTTCAACTTCTAGGTAAAGTCCTTCTTAAACAGCTGTGAATCTTCTTAAAAGCTAATCAAAACATTTCAGCATTAGGAATATAAGTGGTTAAAGGGTTGTTCTGTAAAAGTCCAGAACTTTCCACATGTAAACCCCTAACCCAGCATCAAGTCCTAATGAGGTTTGGATGCAACAGGTCTCTTTGCAAGAGCAGTTGCCTGTTTTTAAGGCCCAAGTCAAAACATGCGCACTAAGTGGTGCACATTCACAGCTAATCTTCTTGCACCATTTTATCTCAGGGATCTCGTTAGAAGCGGAAAACAACAATATTCATATTTAGGATACATATTATGTTAATTTAGTAACAATTTCCAGATTGTTGTGAAGCACCATTTGTAAGTGTATGCCAAACTCATTTACCTAAAATATTAATCATGCTCACTAATTCATGACTTCTTCCTTTGGAGTTAAGTCATGGTTTATCACTTTAGCCTGTTATATTATATCAATCAAGCAGGAAAAGACTCATATACTTTAGAAAGGCAATGTAAAAAGTATTCCGAGAAAGCAAGTTTCACCAAATATCTTCAGGCATCTAAACCGAGTATTTAAGATACCAAATACTCTTTCAATTATCAGTCTGGTAAACGTTATAATTTATTTCAGTAAGGCAGTGAGGATGAGCTGTACAATTCATTAGTCAGTTCAAAGAATATCCATACTTACACAACTTTTTTTTAAATAAAAGGAATATTAAAGTAATGGATAACAATTTGTGATTAATACCTATCTCCATTTTCAAACAAATTCTGCAAGATCAGATGATCTAAGTCATCATCACTAAATAAATTGGCACACATGATGCTAGCATACTGAAAGAATAAAAGAGCTTTTGTTCCAAATCCTTGTCTCAGGTATATTATAATAGGAAGGACATGTATGTGATCTTAAGCACATAAGACCAATACAAATTTAGTCAGGGTAAATAATTCTTAATAATTGGATTTCTTTTCCCCTTCTGGCACTGCTTGTAGATGGAAGATTTTAGATGTGCTGACAAGTTTTTTCCAGGGGAAAAAAAAAGAAATGACAAAAAAAAAAGAAAAGGCAAAAAAAAAAAATCAATAAGTTTGAAATTTTTTTTTCTGATGACAGCCCTTGATCTAGTACCAAAGCTGAAAAATCTCCTTGGCTACTCAAAAGCTATAAAGGAGATGGATAATGCATGCTTTTTTCTGTTACAGAGGACAATTGCCACTGTCATTTCCACTTGATTCAAATGTATTCACACATCCACTTGACTCAAAACCTAAAAACTTTGAAATTCTGTCTTGGAATAGTATAGCCATGGGTATCTCTGAAGGGGATGGCTGGCTGAAAGCTAACTCATTTTCTGAACAGTGAAAACCTATATTGCTTACATACTGAAGAATTTTTCATGGAATAAGAAAGGTTAAACTGTCAAAGGAAAAATGGCAAGTTTTCAGTCCAGCTGAGCAAGCTCCAGCCCTTCTTAGAACTTCAAGTCTTTAATATTCTCCCACTCATTTCTAGCAGTGTGAGAATGGTATCTCATATGAAACTAATGCCTTTCAGCTGCCTTGAAGACTGCCTGGAGCCAAATCTAGAGCCAATTCTTAGCCAGTAGGGTCCAGACACAAAATAATGTAGTTCCTGCAAACATACTATAGAACAGATATTCTGTCCTGAGTAGGTCCAGCATGAAGAGATCAGAATAAAATGGATCTATTTCATTGGGACTTTAGGTCCTAGGGGGATAAACACAAGATACCAGCAGTAAACAAAAAATAACCTGAATAGAAGCCAAAAGCTCTTAAAAAAAAAAAAAGGTGAAAGTTCTATAGGAGCTAAAGGCTCCTGGAAACAATACAACACAAGAAAATTTAAATCATATTTTCCTCTGTTTCTACAATTAATAAATATCAGCTTAAGAAAAATCTACCAGACAATTTTCCTTTATTCAAAGAGGTTCAGATGATGACCCATTAGTCGGGCAGAGTGTGTGACTATGAAACTTTATCACATAAACATGAGGAATATGTACTTTGCATAAGATAATGATAGGGCAACATCCTAGCTGTATTCTGCTTTAAAGACGAAACAAACAGGGGCACAGATACGCAAGGAAGGGAAATGACAAAACTTTACAGTGAGCTATAAATTTAAAAATCAGTCCTCTGTTTTGGGACAGCTAAGACCAGTGTAAAGCATTGGGTTGTAAATTGCCTGGAAGAAAAAAAATCAGAAATGTCACAGGAAGTCTTAGAAATAATGTAATTTGAGTAACAGACACTCCTCAGCCCAGAATGAGTCACACAAGAGATGGATAACTGTAGGACACTGTCAGCATGATTGAAAATTTGACCTACCTAGCAGTCTCCAAAACATAAAGGTATGTGGTGCTCCCAAGTCCAAAGATTTTCTTGACACCTTCAATCTTGCCTTTCTTCATCCTCAGTAAGTTTGCAGATGACACCAATTTGGGCGGGAGTGTTGATCTGCCTGAGGGTAGGAAGGCCCTACAGAGGGATCTGGACAAGCTAAGTGCCAGATCCTGCACTTGGACCGCAACAATCCCATGAGATGTTACACGCTTGGAGAAGAGTGGCTGGAAAGCTGCCTGGAAGAAAGGACCTGGGGGTGCTGGTTGACACCTGGCTGAATGTGACCCAGCAGTGTGCCCAGGTGGCCAAGAAGGCCAACGGCATCCTGGCTTGTATCAGGAATAGTGTGGCCAGCAGGACTAGGGAAGTGATTGTCTCCCTGTACTCGGCACTGGTGAGGCTGCACCTTGAATACTGTGTTCAGTTTTGGGCCCCTCACTACAAGAAGACATT
>VZTL01066230.1:89877-105205 GCA_013400535.1 Scopus umbretta | reverse complement strand
CGTGTGCACAGAAAGGCCCTGTGTTTTGGTGTGTCCCGTCCCCCCCCACCCCCCCCCCTCCCCCGGAGCCTGCACGATCTCCGCGGGAATTTGGGCTGCTCCCCGTCGGCAGAGTCAAACTCCGGCATGCGTAGGCACAGCGTGCAGGCATCGCGCTCTGTTTTGATAGCCCAGAGTATGACATAATGCCGTGGTCTTCTTGCATTGCAGCGAAACTGCTGCTTTTACGGAGCAAGCACCCAAACGCAGCCAGTGGAATGAGACCTTCTGGAATCAAATAGGCCCGACAGGAGAGAGTCTGTTATGTGGGAATGTGCGCTAGCTGGAGTGTCGGCAGAAGTGCTAGGAGCCCTGGCATTGCAAGGTAAGGGAAGGGAAGCAACTCAATTACATTTGTGCAAGGAATCACGACTTGCTCCTGATCTGTTTTCTGTTCTGCAGATGTGCACTCACTTGTGGCCCTGATCCTGCAAAGATTTACAGACAAATCTAATTTTAGGCACTGTATAATCCCGCTAAGTGACTACAGAAAGGCCTGCTAGGTAAGAATAAGAAAGCATCTGAATCTTAGTAGGACCAGTGCCCATACGCTTCAAGCAACGGTAGTTTTCATCTTGCCGCTTTCAAGGCTTATTTATCCAAAATTAGTGAATTAAATTTGAGATTTAAAAAAATCAGAAATCTAAAATGTGAGACAGGGCACTGCATAGTGGAATGAAGGATCTTACCAGGCTACAGTAGCTAGATACATCATTCCTGCAGAACCTTATCAGACTGAAGTCACGTTATGTGTTGACATCTCCATTTCATCAGATGTTTTGAGGTTTCTGCTGGGCTTCTGCTCAGATCTTCTGTAATAAAGTCATAGTTCAGTTTAGAAAACAGCAAGCATTTGTGCTGAGTAGTCACACGACTCTGGAGTGGTTCATGTGGTTACAAGCGGCCTGCGGGGTTGGCTGTTGTGGCAGGGCAGGGCTGCCAGGACCCGGGGATTTGGGTTGCTGCGGTAGTTTGCCGAACTTCAGCATTATTTGGTCGTTGCTTCCTTTCCTTCCCCTGCCCCTCTTCCCCAGGTAATTAATGTGCCAAACCACTGTGGTCCCGGCTGTTTGAAAGGCAAGAGGAGGGCTTAGCTTGAGGTTCGAAATGAGTTTGTTATTAAATACTGTATTTCCATCAGTGTCAGCATTCAACCACTAATAAATATGGGACATCCAGGTGTCGCTGTAGAAAGGCTTGACCTGTCCCAGCTGAGCTCTTTGGGTACCATGGTTAGAGAGAGGAGCTGGCCACAGTCGCAGATCAGGGCTACTCAGAAAGCTGTGTGCTGGACAGTTTTGGTTGTCAGGTGTATTTGCTTATGGCCGTGCCATGATCTCAGGGAAGAAATGTCTCTCGTGTTCTTGTGGGAGATGCTGTGTTTCTTACCCTCCTTCTGGCCCCTGGGACAATGGCAGCTGTTACTCCCAGCTATGGGGTTATACTGGGCTGTGCTGGAGCCTGATCATTGCTTCCTGCTTGGTGTGCCCCAAAGAAACTACCCTGCAGTGCTAAGTAAAAATGAATTGTATAGTCTGGCATAGATGGTAAAGGATTCAGTTACTATATTGCTATTTATACTAGCTAGTGCTTCATCTAGAATGGTCCCAAAGTATCTTCTGAGTCCTAGTTATAAGGAGATAAACGTCTTCATCTGGCAGCCCCACTTCTCTGTGTCCTTCATTGCTTAAATGCAGCCACTGTGGGGTGCGGCAGGGCATTGCTGCACACAACAGCTGAAAGCTCAGCAGCCTGATTTCCAGCAGTCTCTGTAAATGAGTCCTGGAGGAGCAACATCCCCGAGAACATAATGTGCCTTTTATTTCTGTTCAGAACTTACAGGAACAAACTGAAAATGTCTTGATTTCTGATCTCTTGAGAGGTGGAGGGGGGGAAGTCAAGCTCTTGGGGGCTGGCTGTCTTTTCTCTTTGCCATGGTTCTAGAAAGTGTGGAGTGGGGGGATGCTTGCAAAATTTCAGTTTGCATTAATCAGAAATGTTTATTTAAAAAAAAAAAAAAGTTTTATCTCACCTACAAAGTTCTTCCACATCCTAGCAGTAGACAGGCTGGTACATCATGGCAGATACAATTAGAAATATTAAACCAAGTCATGTTGTTTGTTGTTTCTTGAATGTCCAGTTCAGTCATGTTTCCTCTTGTGCTGGAGGAGATTTGGATTGCCCCTCTTGGATATCCTGTTCCCTGACAGTCTCTGTACTCTTTGTGCCTAACTCAGGAGGTAGCAGGCTGTTTTGTGGTGTCTTGTCTGCCTGGCAGAACAGGTAGGAGTTGTTGTAGTCAAGGGCAGCATGTAAAATGCAAATTATACAACTTGAGACAAACCTGTACACGCAAAGCAAATGAACCCAAGTATAGAAATCATTCACCCTCCCTTGGGTTGTTACTTGAAACTACAGGTATGTTTAAGGCATCCGTGCCTTAGGCCAAATCACTGCACTGCTTCCTTTTGTTCGTCCATATGGATTTTGTGCCTGAAGTGTGGGTTTGAGGTGTTTGCATCCAGATGGTCTTCAGGGGCAGTGCTAGGACTTGGGAGAGCCTCTGTTCCCCTGTGCCCGACATCCTTCCCTGCGAGGTCAGCCAGCCAACAGGTAGTATGCACAAGGGAGTAGTCTGGATTTTAGTCTGATGTAACCTATGAAGGGGCCCACATGTTGATGGGTTTGCCTGGCCTGCAGCCTGGGCTGTGTAACCATCAGCTAACTCCCCTCCGGTCAGTCTGCTTTGCTTTCTGTTCCTTTCCTTGCCAAGGGTCCTTCATCCTTTCCAGAGTCCCAGTCCAACTACCGAGATTTCAAATGGTTACTCATCCCCTGGAAGTGATACAGGCCCTCATTACTCAGTGGTGCTCGCCAGCCAGGAGGGATGTGTGTCAGATGGCTGCAAGGCAAAGGAATTGGTGATAAAGATCTCTGGAGAGCTGTACAGCAGTCAGTCTCCAGAAAAGAAAAGCTTTCTGTGGTCCGTCTTTCCCCACTGCTGGGTTCTCCTCACCCTCTGGACCCACTTTGTTCTGGTGCAGCAGGCTGTTGTACACTTCTCAGCTTAAGAGTTTCTTGCGCTTTAATTACTGTTGCCAAAGTGCAGTTAAAATTAAAGATAATGTATACTATAAGCACTGTTTATTATTCATTACTGTGTGCTCATCACTGGATGAACTGTTCTGGAGCTGTGATGTGTTAGTTCCCCATGCAGGGAGGATGCCTGGGGAGCTTCCTTGTCAAAGGCACTGGGTCAGATTAGCAGCTGGGGAAAATCTATGCTTCATGGAGTGAGACTCATGTATCCTCACTTAAGAGTCTGCTTCCCCTCAAAGAATACGGCATTCTTTTTCCTCCCTGGTTTCACCTCTTTCTTCATTTCATCTTTTCACGGTTGTTTTTGTTTTGTTTTCTGTAGCGTGGAAGAGACCACTGCTGTCTTTTAGCTTGACTGCGATTAGGCACCAGGTTAAGTGCAGCTGTTCCTGCACTTTGCCTCTCCTGGGTCTAGCCGGCAGGATGAGAGAGCTCTTCCTCACTGATAAATGTTGGCAGTTGAATTCATCCTTAAGGGCAATGCGACTATAGCAAACAGGTGGGTTTGCAACATGGAAGTGGTTATGCTTACGTTCAGTTATCCTCTCTAGCACATGGCCCTATAGCCAAGCATTCCTGACCAGAAAGACCTCTTTCTCCAGTTTTTGTGAGTTTTTCCTGAATATCCTCAGTGGTTTTGTGCAGGAATATCAGTCAGGAGGTATTTATCTGAAGCACTCTAAAATTGGGCTCGCGTGAACATTTTAAGCAATTAATTTCTCAGTTGTGTGTTGGGGAAAGAGGCTTTTGAAGAGTGATCTGAAGACAATTACGCAGGCCATGTTGAACCAACCGTTGACTATCATATGGCAACCTCTTTGAAACTGTGATCCCCTGTTCCATATAGAAAAGTTTCTTGTAGTTTTATCTTCTGTAAATTTCATCCAGACATTTAAATGATGAATCCAACAAGCTTGTGCACTGTGTTGCTCACTTGGTGTACACAGCAGTAGGTCACCTGGGCTTTTGGAATCACATGAGGAGGAGGCTTGCCTTGTGCCAAGGGAACAAAATACAGCCAGGACACAAGAAAATGTGACAGTTTGCACAGGGATAGTGTCTCAGCTGACACTCGCTGCCTGTGAGTGTCATCCTTTCATCCCTTACGAAATTCCTAGTTATCAGTTGTCTCTCCAAATTGAGTATGAGAGGCAAGCGGGAGTGCAGCTTTCAATCGCTGCTCAGAGAACTGGCCACTGTATGCATGGGATTCGTAACTGCTAGGAGTGCAAGTGTTTTGAACTGGGACTGCTCTTTGGTTACGTATGGATGGCGCACAGTACAATGGATCTGACTGGTGACGTTGTAGGCTGAAACTTCAACCACAGCAGCTATGATACTATGCTTCCTGTACAGCTAAGGGAGAGAGGGCTTCTGGCTGGGAGAGAGACCTAGATGCCGTCATGCTTTGAAAGAGCTTCTGGTCAGAACAAGATGGAGAATGTTTGCTGAGTAGGCCTTGCTATACTGTAAATAAATAAAGCATCATCTGCCATCTAGTTACAGCGGGGGAATGCTGGCAGGAGGGCACTCCGCGATACCTTGCATTGTGCTGCCACTGTCAGTTCTTCAACTTTTTTCTGCAAGCATTCTGTGCCAGCGTTGTATAGAAGTACATAGGCAATGGTAAAGACTTCGTATGTGACAGTCATCCTCATTCTCTCTTCTACCCATTCAGGTGTGCCCACCCGACAAATACAGCTCAACTTCTTAACTGAGAAGTAGCACCTAAGTCTTCAGCTTCATAGCTTTTTCTCAGGGATTCCGCACAGCAGAGCCTGGTTTTCAGGGGCTGTCACTGACTTAAGTGCGTCTCATTTAGATTCTGGGCAATACTTGGCTGATGTGACCCACAGAGCTAGTCAGAAATCCTTGTAGCAGCAAAATCTGTAGGCTGTGATTGTTCAGGGTGCCACTGGAAGACATTCAGGTCACAGACTGGGCTTGCTCGGACTGACAGGCAGAAAAGCTTGTTAGGTACTGGCTGCTCCAGCCCCAGTGGATTGTATTCAAAGAGGTTGTATGTCCATCTTTTCTTCAGATGACCTGTTGTTCAGGCCAGGGTTTTCACAGAACATAAACTGGACTGTAGTGGTCCAGGCCTGCAACACAGCAGAAGTAAACGTCCCTGAGGCTGCTTGAATTTGCTGTGCTACCAAATTGTTACCCAACTGAAAGAACGTCTCTCTCTGTTTTCCTTGTTGGCATTGGAGTTTCAGCCCACAGTTGCAATGCAGTGCAAGATAAGCAGAGCTGGTTCCCTCAGCAGGTTCCAGGGTGCTGAGAAAAGGGGATAGGGCAAGCTCTCCAGTGGCTGAGGCACCCCTGCTCTCTGTTTACATACAGGTAACTTGTAAAACTCTTGTGCTCTTGAGATAAAATTCTCAGAAATACCCAAATCTTTGCCAGGAATTTGAGCCTAAGAGTCATTAGGAATCAATGAGACTTGGGGGACTTCTAATGTTACTACCCGCCTTTTGCTATCTTTTGCTGGCTGAGAGCCCCTCTCATTTATGTGTTTCCTCCTGAACACATTGCTTGTGAACTTCTGTTGATTATTCCTTTCTAATTCTCTCTCCAAATACAAAAGAAAAGGGGAAGTCCCTGTTTATCTGTTGTGTATCACTCATTGTTTATACATCTCTATTACCTGTGTACTGAAGAGGAGGTCCTGTGAGCACCAAAACCAACAGGATTGCTTATCAGGTTGTGTGATGCCTCCTTTTCATCTTTTCTGCTTTCCCCCTCTGCTTCCCAATGTTTTCAGATCCATCTCACACTAACCACTTGGGCTGTGGCTAATTTGGAGAGACCTGTGTGGTGGCACTGGCATCCTAGAGATGGTAACATCGGTAAGAGACTGAGTTTTGTCTGCTTCTGTCACAGCAGGAGCATGAGTTTGGGCCTGTTTCCTGTCCAGTGTTCATCAAGAGTTCAAGAACTGCATTTTTAAGGACACTGCTGTTTTGTCACATCTAGCTGAAGTTACCTGTACAGTTCAAAAGAAAGAGAAAGAAGAATAACTGGCAGATAGGGAGGATGGTGGCACAAACCCTGTTTCCTTAGGAAACCAAACTGAAAGGTGCTTCTTTAATATACACTTTTTGTATGGATTGGTGACCTATCAGTCACTGGTTCCTAAACACATGCTGGCTATAGCTTTCTCTCCTGCCTGAGCTAGAATGGACAGTCCTGAATATAATGTGTAAGTTAGAGGTGCACAGCGAGTGTTTGTTGTGGTGGGGTGTATCACCTGCAAGATTGCTTTCTACTCTTGCCTTCTCTGTGCTTTTTAATTTTTGCCATGCAACGCCTGGGTATTTTCCGTGGCCTGTGGGGATCCAGAAAAGCTCATCAGGATGTTAAATGGTCTCTTCCAGTGTACATTCCTTGACATTTGTCATCTGTGATTTTTCTCCACTGTCAGACTGTGCTGTCACCTAGGTTAAGTCCTTGTGGCTTCTCTAAGGGAAGTAGTCTTGACTAACTGAACTTCTGTGTCTCACGTGGCAAGACCAGCAATCCTTGCTGTTTACCTCAGCCATATGAGTAATGTGGCCATTATAAACTTGTGATAGTAAAGACTTTACTCATGTTGTAAGTGCACGTTAATTATCTGCTGCACTTCATGGACGAAAGCTGTATCTGCACTAGACAGATGTACAGAAAAACATGTTTTTCATCTGCTGCAATCCCTGTGTCCAGCACTTTTTGCTAAATACAATGCACCATGTTTCTTCACCTTTTTTTTTTTCAGTAAGACTAGTTCCAAGGGGCCTGGATGGGCTGTTAGGTTTCTGCTTCCCACAATAAAGCCCTGCTTACAGTTGCCTATAGCTTTGGCAGTCTTTAATAGTTTGGGCTGATGCTTCTCTTTTTCTCCCCTATTCACTGCCTTAGGCTGAATGTATTTGGAAAATTTCAGGTGTTTCCAAGAAACAATGGATAAGGCAATAATACATTTAGTAATAATTTAAAAGGAGTTCATTCTATCATTTGCCTTTTTTTTACCTTCGTGTGAAGGAAGTGATTTCCACTGCTTTCCCTCCTGGAGGAGATTCTGATGGAGTTGTTTACTGCCATAGCAAGTTTGCTTTCATTTGGCACCAAATCCATGCAGAAGTCTGAATTAAAATTTTGTTGGGTGCCACTGTCAGAATATGCCAAATTGTGTTTATGGAGCACATGTGATTGCAGAATCTCAGCGCTAGTGAGAATTACTGGCACAACTCTTTCTTTGATCTAAAGAGGTTCTTAGTAGTGTAGGAAGGGATGAGCCTGCCACCACTGACGTCACCTTTCACATCTTTATTGAGCAGGGCAAACAGACTAGTTTGGAAGGTATGAGTGCTGCAATTTGTGAACCCTGTGATGCAGGGGCCTGTCATTTTCTCATGACCCTGTGAGTCAGCATCTCACTGGATATGATGTCAGTTTGTAGTTCAACATCACCACACTGGGCTGCATGACACTGGATAGCTCCAGTCTCGCAGGATCCAGAGAAACGTGCAGCCATGTGAAGCCTCCAGCATTTAAAAATGAACCTGTTAAATGTAAGTGCCAATATTTTTTCCCTTGCTTTCCAGCTTTCCTAACGATTTAAAATAAAGAACAGAGCAACATTGCATCTGCTACCACTGAAATGCTTCAGCAGCATGTCACAAGCCCTTCTGGAGCAATTGCTGCTCCAGTCCCTTGAGTGAGAGCAAGGCTGTATTCTCTACTGTATTCACCCCTGTGAAATGGCATCTTTGTATGGGCCAGCCCGTAGCTTTCACTGTTGGTGTATGATTGTGTTAGTGCTGGTTTTGTTCATGTGAATGCCCATTGCAGTTTTACAACTTCAAAATATCATCTTGCTTTAAAGATATGCCATAGGAGGATGTAGAATAAGTGGACAAGTTGCACCACAACGTGTCCCTTAGCCTGTTCCTGGAGCTCCCAAGCTCTGAGGTACCAGCGAGCAGAATGCTGTTCTGGAGTTGCTGGCAGGAATGAGCTTCAAGACTGAACTCCATGCTGCATTAAGCTGACAATGCAGATATGCCCGGGATGACTTTATTTCCCACTGCCGTCAACTGGCACAGCTGCACAGCTTTGCAGAGTCTGTTCCCATACTGTTCTGATTTGAAACCACTCCAGATCTGTTTTGCTCAGCCCTCTGGTTGCGGTTCTGGCTCTACCTTCAGTGTCTTACTGTACATTTACTTGTTGAAGCTGATCCTAGTCCTGCTTCACTCTGAGGCTAGTGAAGTGAATCCTTGCAAAGAGGTAAGGGGAGAAAGATCCCAGTTTAAAGGCTTGAGTTTTCCAGAGCTATGGCTGTGTTTGTTTATTGCTTTTGAAGATTATTTTTTGAAAATTATTTACTTGGAGTGTGTTTGCAGAGATCATGATCTGAACTGCTGATCTATTAGGACGGAGGGTGAGCTGCTGCTTTTGAACACAACTGTGTCATGACTGTACACAACTGAAGCCAGGATGGGAGGAAGGCAGTGGGTGATTGCAGAGGGCTTGGTTTCTGCTGCAGGATTCTGTGCCCCCTTCTTTGGGGCCTGCCTGCCTCCTTGCTGCCTCTGATTTGCTATAGGAAAGACTGCCTATTTTAATGACTTTTCTAATAGAAGTTAGGCAAAGAGACTGTTCTGGATTTAAAAAAAAAAAAAAAAGAAGTATTATCTGTGTTTGATGATGTTTAATAGATGTTTTTTCCTGCTAAGTGTAAATCTTCATGGGTCCTGGTAGCACTTCAGCAGCATTCACAAGCTAATGAGCTGCTAATTATCAGCCCTGCCCAGGCTAATTAGTTCTGTTAAGAGTCTATTAATCTAGGCAGAGCTCTGAGCTAATGCAGCTTTGCTGCTTCTAGGACATGAGCTGATGTGGTCAAAACTGGGATGTAGGTCTCTGACTTTGGGCTGTTCTGCATGTACAGGCTCTAGGTAGTGTTGATTTCTCCTAGCAGCCATGAGAGCTGTTCTCCCGCTAGCACAAATGCCCAGTCACCAGGTCCCAAGAACTTTCACGCATTAGACTGATTTCCCCAATTTAAACATACCTACCATGCACTTCCTTTGAGCATGGCAACACTATGGATGGAGCTTCAAGAGGGAGAGGTTAGAAGGCAGCAGGCTTGGTGCAACAGAAGTCAGCAATGAGACACCCCTTTATTTCACCACAGGGAATAGAAACCGCCCTTCCTTCCTCCTCACTGGTGTGAGCTCAGGTGGGTCAGTACAGCCCCTCACTAGTTCTAGCCTTAAAGCCCTTCGCTATTCTTAACATCTTGCCTAGTGTGTCAGTTTCTTGGAACTAAAGATCTGCAGATTTGTGATGGTGCAGGATATGGTGTATTTTGTTTTGTTGGTAGGATGCTTTGTCTTTCTGGGGTTAGGTTGCAACGTGGTTTCAGTTAGGTTCCCAGTGATAATTCCAGAGGGAAACTCCATATGCAGTGCTCTGCTGCAGCCTAATAGCATTGATTTATTAGGCTAATATCACAGTTCTGTTTATGCAGGCAAGTAGGCAAGCTGCTGTAAAACTCACGCTGGTCTCCTAAAATTGGAAGTGCAAGCAATCTGGGAGAAAGAGGCAAACTATGTGAGGCTGGTTGGCCTATTTTACTAACCTTCGTTTCTCAACTTTTTCTTACAGTCCCATGGGAACCTGTACTAAGCATTCCCTAGGTCACTGCATTTGTGATATTAGCCAGTACCACCTCTCAGTGCAGCTTTGTAAAGCTTGGTTAATAAATGGCATCACTGTGGTTCCTCTTTATCTGGTGCTCCATCCTGCTCTCTGCAGGTTCCAGTTCAAGAAGTGATAACACACAAAATGCACACACAGTGAACAACAGAAACCCCAAAGGGGTTCTTCATACACAGTAATGTTGGTGCCAAATGAAAGAGAAAGTAAAATCAAGTGGACTGTGACTGTGAATGGAGTGATGCGACTGAGCGTATTTATTTGGGAAAAGGCCCTTACTGATACGATGTTTTGCTTTGCTTTACAGAGACTCTCCGTCACTATGAGCTTATTTCACAGAGGGACTGTAGCCCACTTGATCAGTGGATGTTAAGTCTCCCATCTGAAGACGGGTTGATTTGGTTCCTTTCTGCCACTAAGGATTGTGGTTGGTGGATGTATTTGCCCCACCATCTCTAAGTTAATGCTGTGCCAAGGACAGATGTGAAGCAGCTCTTTCTCTGGATATTGATGTGGTATCTTCTTAACGCATCGCGACGCCTCGGCCCCACCCGCAGCACAGGATATGGAGGCTCTTGAAGTTGATGATATTAGCCCTGCATTGGAAGTGACTGAAGACTTTTTCAATAGCTTTGATACTAAGCTTGAAAAGATTGTGCAGCCCTCTGAGGTGTATGGTGTACAGGAGGTCCCTGAACTGGTTGGGCACGAGGTGTTTGATCAGATAACAGAGAGCAGGAATCTGAGGAATGTCGCCTCCTTGGCCAAAAGTAGCCTCATCTGGGATCACTGCAAAAATGGCCTCTTGGAAACCAAAGCTCAGACAGCATTCCCCGCCAAAGACCAGCGTGTGGTGCAGAGGGGAACAGCTGCTGACAACCTTGCTTGGGCAGGGGAAGGGGAGACCGCAGCTTTTAGCATCTTCAATATCTGCCAGCGGAGGAGGGACAGGCCTCGCTCGGTGAATGACATCCTGGTGCAGAATGAGGAAGCCTCCACATTCAAGCCAGGACACAACAGGTCACGCTCCGATATCAGCCATGTAAACTGGGGAGTGGTCTTCACGGGCACCTCCTTGCAGCAGGCACCTGCGCCTGGCCAGGGCAATAACTGCGCTCTGCTCTCTTATCTGGCGTTAACCAAGGGAGAGGACATCCAAGGAAACACAGGTTTGTGCTGATGCTGTATTGTTTCTGCTGATATGAGGAGTTTCCTATTTGTTTTGAATATTTATCTTGAAAGAGAAGCTGCATGTTTAAGAAAAAACAAACAAAACCCCCCAAAACCAACTGTGAGGTAGCTCTTAAGATGATAGAAATCAGCATGGCTATGTTGTCTTTGATATAACTCTGTCTGTTTGCCTGCCTAACGATCAGTCTCTAAACCGATCCTGACTTCTGTTCCTTTCATGGTTTGAAAAACTAAGCTTGTTTTACTTTTTGCTTCTGTTTTGTTCAGTTTGACTCAGGAAAAAATAATTTATTTGTTATGTATTTCTGATAATTTCTGTACCTGATCTTCCCAAACTAAAAAAATCTTTGAATGGTAAAGCTATTGGGAGAATGGCATATCCAAACAAAGGCAGTTTTCATAAAAGTTAAAGAGCAGCCATTAAAAAGAGGGCATACAAAACTTTACTGTGAGGTCTGAGATCTCTGCTCAGTTTCTTTAAGAAATGCTGGCTATTCAGTCCATAAACAATTAACAAAAACTCAAGCATGCAATTTGTGCTTGTCAATATTAAGGCATCTCTGTCAGCTTCATATGGGGTACAGGAAGTCTGGTTATCAGATTGAGGCACACGTTTCCAGTGAGCTGTACGAAGTGGTATTTCGGCAAGTGATACTTTTTCCTTTTCCTTTCTCAATCACCACACTGGAAGAGGTTGTGCTCAGGGCTTCGGAAACACTGAAACAGTGTCTCCATCTCCATGATTTATTTTGTAGATGCCAGAAGTGGACTGGGCACTTACGGAAAAGCAAAGCAGTTAGTGCCACAAAGGTTTTATAATCCAAATAAAGGCAGGATTTAACAAAGACATTTAAAATTCAAAGGGCTGTGAAAGCGTGCATGTGTGTGTATGTATGGCGGAACGGCTCCAGTTATGAATAGGTAGTCTGTTTAGGGTTAAAACAAACAAGCCTTTTGGGTTAGATTTTCCAGATAAGTCAACTGTTTTGGAGCATGAAAAGCAGGTGCCTTAATGGTTGTGTTTGTGGATATGTGCATATATAAACATAAATATATATAACAGGTAGGTAGGTATGTATTTTTATATATATGTACACACACAAACCTGTAGGTTGTTGTGTTATATTGTGACATAGTTGCTGTATCCCAGACAATGGTGCTTTTGGTTTACAAAGGCAGGTATACCTGCTGTTACTTTTGATTAGGGAGATATATTGAGTGGGGTCTCTGTTCTGCGTCCTTCCCATGGAAGGGATGCAGAAAAGGAATGCACCCAGAAGCCTGGAGGCAGAGCTCTCAGTTTCTGTCAGCTATATCCTGGGCATCTCGTGGGTTTAACTTAGCATGTAACGCCTTTATATACCCATAGAAACACCATTAAAATCTAGGCATTAAAGGTCAATACATGTCCCCAGTAGTGTTTTAAGCTTAGTCTTTTTGGCCCAATTTCTCCACGCAGCCCTCAGAAAAAGAAAAGGATTCTGTTGCTTACACTGCTTATAATAAGAAATACCTGAGCTCTTCTGTATTTAAAGACTTGTTCATGCACTTATTCAGTGAGGGTGATTTCAAGCTGCTGCTGGGTCCCCAACTGAAGAAGCAAGCTGCCAATCCAGCTGGTGCTGAGCAGTATAGGCCGAGGACAAACAGGTCTCCCTTCTGCCAGTCCAGGGCTTGGGCAACTGCAAGAGTATGTTGGTGTGCACCCTAACGCACTGCACCTCTGTCTGGGGTGAAGCAAATTACATTTGCCTCTCCCTTACACACAAATGCAAGACAGTGCGATGCAACTGTTCATAAAATGAAGCAAAATGAAAAATGGAAACAGTGATGCAGGTTTTTCTTCCCCTTCTAGGAAACAAAGAAATTTTATTAGGATCTGCAGTGCTGGGACACGATTGCTTCCGAAGTCAGGGACTGCATACTGCAGTGTCTCCCCCTCCTGGGTGAGAGTCTCTGCACTTTCAGAAGGTGGGCTGTCTGCAGTCTTGTCCTCCTTTGACCCTGGCTCCCAATTCAGCTGTTCCAGTCCACTTTGCTTAGAGATGTGAGACTCCAGGGAGATGCACCAACCCGCTGGAAGCCCTAAAAGGGCCTTGCTGTATCCAGAGTTGAGTCTATAGCAGGACTTCAAACCAGGGTCTGTAACAGCTTGAAGGAAAGCTGTCCATCATATAACCATGAGAGGAAGAAAAGAGACATGAAATGTGCTCGGTGTACAGCTGGATCTAACAGTGTGATTCCTTAAGCTAGGTTGTATCCAGGATTTAGTCACCCCATCGCAGTGTGTACCCAAGCGTGCCACTTTTGTAGTAGCAGTGGAGTTCAGTGGTACGTTTCCCAGCCCCTTAGCAGACACTTGCACTGTTTAAAGGCAGTTAATGCAATGTACTTTTTCTCCATACAGAAAAAGTGAACAAACCCTGTTAGAGTGTGATATCCTCTTTATCATTATGATTTCACGTTAAACAGTTTGTAGTTGTAGGTTATAGCTGTGAAGACCTCGCGTAGTTTTGTGAAGTATAGCAATATTAGCACTCTTCAGAAAAACAGAAATCGACAGATTTCCATGAAGAAAACTCTTTGTTTTTATACTATCTGCAGTAGTGCCAGGTATCTTATAGCTCATCTGTTCCTCGATTTCTCTGATGGTACCAGGAACAAGTCCCATTGCTGTGCTCAGAGCTGCCAGAAGTGTAGGTCTCTTCAAAATGTTTTTTTACAGAAGAGACTTGGTATGGTCAAGGTCTGGGATCTCAGAGGTGGACCAAGCAAGGGAAGGAAATTAATTAGTAAGGGTGGCTGAGGAACTTCTCCCAGTACTCACCTGTAGCCCAGCAGCAGTCAGTACCTCTAAGGTGCTCAGCCCCCACTTTTTCTGTTGCTTTTTGCAAAGGTGCAAGCCATTTGTCAGTGCTTGCTGTTTGCCCTCCAGGAGCCTTTCTGCATGGGATGTATGAAGGTAGTGGTACCTTCTTTGAGGAAGGAGAACTTCTGTTCTCTGAAAAGATGCCCTTTTAACCTGTTTCCTTAACCTGTTCTATTCAGCTGCTGTGCAGGTTTAGAAGGTAGCCATGGTATTTCTTCGCTCTGTGTTTACAAGAGAGCCTGCCATAGAGTTTTCTGCCACTGTGAGCTGAGCTGAAAAGAGAAAAGGAAAAGCAAGAAAGTAGATGTTGCAGGTACGTGTATCTGGGACTGGTAATTGTTCTCCACAAGAGACTGAAAAATGTATTTTAAGGTTGGCTAAAAGCTGCTGCAGTGGCTGAAGGAGTCATAGTGGCTGCAGCCTGTGGAAATATCCCTTTCCAGGGCTTTAACACAGAATAAATGAATGCATATGAGATACTGAGAGCAACTTCACCCATTCCTGTCAGTCCTCATTGCCGTAAAGGACTTCCCTCTGGAGCCTGCAGAGGTCTCCCAGTCCTCTGAGGCTGGCCGAGTTGCTGCATAGATTAAGTCTTCACAATTTTTTTTCCTTATCTTTATAGTATATTTATTACTATGAGCTTATCTGTTTCTGCTGCTTGCTTTTTTGTGATACAAATAAAAGGAAACTGGATCCTTTCCATGTGTTGTGAAAGGAAAGGATCTGAAAAGAAGCTGTGCCTTTTGGGGCAGTATCTCCTTAGGCCTGCTGGCAAAACAGCTGGTGTACTAGAAGTGAGCACTGTTTGTGCTATGGAGCAGTGTCAAGCAGTAAGTGGAGCTAGCAAAGACGGAAGTTGTAAGCAAATTCAAGACAGGCTTTTGTATTTCTGGGCATGTGGCCTGGCAAACAAAGGGAGAATGCTGCTTCAGTAGTACCCAGCGCAAGCTTGCTTCGATCATTAAAACACAGTATGTGAGCAGTTATTTTGATAGTCATGTGGATGTTTTCGTTCAAAGATGGCCACTCCTGAGAGTGTGGGTGCTATAGTACTTTTCCTGGGTAGCTGTTTTGCTTGCCTGCCATGCCTGTGAGCTCAGGGAACCCCAAAGCTGTCATTGTGTGGAGCAGCGACATGCTGACAAACTGCCCGTACTGCAGAAGGGTGACACCTTGTGCCCTTCTCCATCAAGCAGCTATGGAGGTACTTGGCCAGCCCCATTGATTTTGGGGTGTTTGCAGCACTGTGGCATGGCAAAGTAGGCATACCAGAGAAAGGTGACTGCCTTAAAACTGGCCAGCAGGCCTGAATTCTACTGTGTCTGATCAAGGATTTTGCCTCCTCCTTTCAACTGACTGATTTTAAAAAAATACCTCCCCCCCCCCCCCCCGCCCCTCCACCCTCCCTCCGCTCCTCTGTCC
>VZTL01066230.1:5872-76477 GCA_013400535.1 Scopus umbretta | reverse complement strand
TTTTTTTTTACAATCACAAATAAAATATTTGTGCTTATTTCTTTTACTGTTAATGAGCTCAGTTCTGCTGTGTGTGAGCATGTCTCTACTCTCAGCGTAGGCTCTGTGTTTGTCCTTGGCTATGCCTTGTTTCTTCCTGGCTTCTGGGTGCTAGGTATTGGTCCCACTGCCCCCAAATAACTCTTGGTTGCTTGGGTTTTGGGTTTTTTTTTTGGTCCATGTATTGTGTGAAGCCAGTCTTGATGAATTTTTTGGCATAAAGTTCAAAGAAGAGAATGCCAAAAACAGGGAGTCTAAACGTTCAAGTCTCACCTTTGTTGGGATGGAAAAAGCTACATCTGGACAAAAGGAAATGTTTTCAGACCTGAAAATTCCAACCCTGCCCCAGTTCTTCTCTGGACAACCCAGAGGGTCTCCATGAATTGCATTACAAGAGACAGCTTTATTTGTTGGGCTAACATCTTTTAAACTAGTCAAGCCAGCTTCTGCTAATAAAGGCCCTGCCTTCACAAAAAGACACAGGCAGGGTATATCAGCGCAACAGGTTTTCAGCAGTTGCAGTTTATACCAGGCACCTGAACTGTTTTGGGACATGACTGTTAGTTTAGATTCCTAAGAAAACAAAGCTTATATTACAGTGTTGTTTGCTCACAGTTTTAGCCCTGCCCCATAAGATTTGTATTGACTGTTTTAACAAAATTTGACAGAGGAGAAGAGGCGGCAAAGATGTGGGAATCTTAGAGGTTTCACAGAAGCAGGCATCATAGGGAGCCCCTCTTAATGCTGCAGTGTGCACTATGCGTTTGCCCGACATCAGAGCATCCACACAGATGTGCAACCTTGAGGGACAAATACAGAAGAAAAATGGCTGCTTTCGGTCCACTGATGCAAAACTAGGGCATTTGTGTGTGTGTTGGCAGGGCTCCCCCCCGCTTCTGTTACATGCCAAAGCAGTGTATTGTTGGCAAAACTATTACATGTGGATTGGATTGGGGGAATGCAAAAGAAGTTACAGAGCAAACCACAGGCCAACTGGTGGGAAGGTTTCAGGTTCTGGCCTCCTGCAACGTCAGCAGACTCTGATACATACCTGTGCTGTGTAAGTCTGAATAGTGCATCTGCACCAAGGTAGTGCTGTGGTAGTGATTTGCAACCAAGAAGGAATTCAGCCAAATAGCATTGGCAAAAAATATATAACCACACTTACTGCACAGTTGTTCCTCATGTTAAAAGAGATACAAAACCAGCTGTGTATTCAAACAGAAACAGAGCTGATTATTTCTAGGTATGTTAATAGCTGCTGTCTCAAATAAATGAAACTTAGCAAACTAGGTAGCCTTCAGTGTAAGTAAATGAGTGGTGCAGGGGTAAGTGGTCTTCAAACTAACTGTGGAGCAGGAATGAAAACTGAGCTAAGTAGACACTCTGTTAAACGACCCGGCCACAGCTGAGGACGCTGGCACCGGCATTTGCTCTGATCACACAAATGGCTGGCCTGCTCTTTGCTCTGTTCTTGTCTGCCTTCTCAGTATATAAAACCAAGCATGAGTGTAATCAACTGTAGGGGTGGGAATACCATTATTAATTACACTCAAATTATCTACTTACTCCTAGCTGGCAGATTTGAAGAGCTGGCCCAGAGAGTGTGTTCAGTTGCCATCCCTGACTAAAGAGCTGGTGAATTACTGAATCCTGCCAATAAGTCATCCCATGCGAACTCCCGTTCCCTTCTGTCAGGCAGCAGTTCAGAGTCTCAGCAAAGCGCCAGATATTGCAGAGAATAATCCTATAAGGGCATGGGGTAAAGGACAGCAAAATAGCTTGAGATGTATGGTATTCTTCCTCAGTGCTGTTGTCCTGGGAAAGGGGAGAATGGAGTTGAAAGGATGCACAAGGAGAATTCAAACTGGCCATGCGTTTAAGGATTCACAAACTGTAACTGTGTGTGAAGTGTGTCTTCATAGCTGTTTAATTCCCTTGGACCAAGTTCTCTGGGAAGAATGGCATCTTGGCCAGACATAGCATTTGACACTAAAGGTAAAAGAACCTATATTCTGGTGAAATTCAAGTGGGGAAATCCAAGCAAATAAAAAGCTAGTTTGCAAAAGTATAGTTTTGTTGCAGCCATTTGACACACAGCTAGTATTTTTTGGTCCTGATTTATTGATTAAATTTTTTCTTGACTTATATATGCAAAGTTCAAGCTTACACTTTGACATTTATATTTTTTCAGTGTTACGTTTGCAGGCTTAACTACTATTAGTTTTATTGGGAAGGCAGAATTTAACTGTAACTTGCAGCATACTTGTATGCTATCTTCTACAAAGGACAAGTATAATGCAAACATGCAGAATGTTGCGTATGCCCGTATATGTGCTATCACCTGGCTTGTTTCCACTAGTGTGTTTTTGGTTTTTTTTTTCTTGACTCTTCATCTTCTTGGAGAGGGTCATAGCTCTGCGTGTTCAGCGTGACTGATGTAAAGGATGTCATTTACTTCACCTAACCCGAGCAGTCTAAATATTGGATGTCTATGCTAATCCAATCTTCGCTGATTGGAAGAAAGCCTAGGTGCCTAGAGGGTGATTCATCTCATCTGCCTTGGAGAGATGCTCTGTGGCAGTGTGCCTGTGAGACATCACCAGGAGGGTGGGATGGGTCACTCTCTAGAGTGTCCTGTGTCTTCAGCCCAGGCTAGAGCCTGTGGCCAGCAAGGCTAGACTGGGTAGGCTGAGTTAGCTGAGCTGGATTGTGTGAGACAGGAAAGACGTGGCTATGCATTATATCTTCAAATGGCACTAACGAAGATGGGAAGGATGTTAATTTAGGGCTTAGTCCTGAGATCCAGCTAATGGTCAAGGTTTCTACTGACTCAGAACAGTTGACCCGTCCTTTGGAGTCTATTTTAAAAAAAATTGAGTCTGGCAGTTGGGGACTAGTGAACCCTTTCTTATTTCTGGAGAAGCTGATCTAGATTAAAATTAACGTGGGATTTTGTACATTGCTGAGATAAATAATGTGGGATTTATACATTGCTTAGATAATTATAACTGGATAGGGTCAAACCCCAATTTCCCCTCAACAGGGAAAATTTTCTGCCTTTAATCTGGTAAGGGTTTTTTTTTTTTTCTTTTTTTTAAAGTCCGGAAGAAGCTCACACAAAAGTAGGCAAGGTGAGAAGAGTATCAGACTTTGCTTGGAGGTTTGAGTTTTGTTTTTTTTCTTTAGAAAGATAATTACTTTGGGAAGAAAGTAGTGCTGGGAAAAGGACAAAGCATAATGCTGATTCAAACCTGGGTAGGCATGAGGGAGAACTGGGCTGGATTGTTAGTGTGTCTTCCTCATGAGTTTGAGTTTTCTCATGGTGGAGTGAATTGGAATAGATGCACAGAAACACAAGGCTAGCAACTGAAGTAATTCTCACTTTCTGTTTGTGCTGAAAAGCTACAGCAATGTTGTATGTCTGATCTAACACTGAAAATTTGTTGCTGTGCTTCTCAGTCTGTTTTATGGCTTTATCAAGCTGAAAGCCTTTTGAAGTCTGTGGGTCATTTTCTTCATATTGTATGTTGTTTCTAAATGAATTAGCTTCTAAGCTAATCTGTCACAGATTTAATTATGGTACACAATCATGAGGGAGTTGCTTTTCCCTGATACTGAGCAAGGAACTTTTTTGAATAAGGAAAACAGCTGTGTACTTAATTCTAGTTTGGTCTTCTACTTTCTCTGTTTTACTGTGGAGCTACTTCAATCTTTTCTTGCCAGAAGATTAAAGAAAAAGGTATCTATATAAAAAGAATAGTTATGTGTGTCTTCCTTGACCATAAGAGTATGTAACACCCTGAAAGTGGCAGAATGGTGTTTTCCATACTTTGCAGAAGGGGAATTATATTCAAGTTGGGTTCTTGGTTTGTTCCTCCATACTGTCCTCACCACCACCAAGGCAAGGAGAGAGACGTGTTATGACTTTTTAACCTCATCTTCCTATACTTCTTTCCTCCCGAGGTCTTAGCGCTTGGAGATGAGCCTCTTAATGTTGATACTCCTGCTCTGCTCACAGACATGTTGTTGAGAGAGGTTCGTCTGTGCCCAGCAGCACTTTCTTGCTGCTCTTTTTTCTAACCCGTCTTTTCTTTGCTTGACTCCAAGGCTGTTTTATTATATTTTCTGTGATGAAACGTTTGGGATTATTCCTTCCCTCACTTTGATAACAGTATACCTACAGTGACACTTCTTCCCTCTGTAGCTTGCTCTATAACGTCCTTCAGGTAGGGGTGATTTGGGATAATAGCAAATATCGCAGTATTCTCCTTGCTCTAGGGTCAGGGTTTGCCAGACCTTTGTACAGATGTTATATGGATAATATTCTGTGTGAGCATTAGGAATAGGTGAGAGAGGCTTGGTGAAAGTTGTGCTGCATTTTTTCCCCCTTCCTGTGGAAGGTGCTTTCTCTAGCTATAGGCAAGTAAGTGTTTTCTCTGCAAACATGAAATGGTCCCTTCCCCTACCCCAAACTATTTGTTGAGTTGTGTTACTGATCTCTGGGGTGGTCAGCTGCATCCAGCTGTCGTGCTGCGAGGGGTACTCAAGAGCTTGAAGCCAGGAATCAGTACTACCTTTGTTTCTGGTAAACATGATGGCAAGTTCATGTACCTGAATGTCCAGGTGCAGGATTTCCGTGGGCATTAAGCCACAAGCTATTCCTTCCTCCTCTTCTTTCTCAACTCTTGCTTCATTTTTTCCATCTTAAAAAAAACAAAGTAGCATAAGTGGTCTATGCCACAGAAATATGTTTGTCACACTACATCACTTTGAACTGCATAACATCAAAGAAAATCAGTGCTTTGATAACTTGATTTGAAAGGATTGTAGAAATAGCCATCATTATGAATCACAACAGACAGGAATGGAAAGGATGGTGATTTTCAAACAGCAAAGCCTGTAAGGTAAGGGAAAATGTAAGGTAGGTGCCAGTGCCACATTCTCATCTAAAATGCCCCAACCTTACAACTGTTATGTAGCTTTGCAGACTATGATTTACTTGAGGATATGAAGATGAGTGAGAAATAGTCTGTGTAAAAAGTGTGTTTCTGAGGAAAACCACAACACAAGGAAACAAACGTGGGCTCAGAGAAGGGCTGGAATAAGGGAGAAAGCAGTGCATGCTGCTTGGGTAGGAACTGCTTCCACTTTCTCTGCTTTATAAAACCGCCCTTCCTGAAGGGAAGGATATCCAAGATTGCTTGCTGAGACCCTCCTCACTCTGGAGGCCTTCAGTTCTTATGGGCTGGACATAGGGAGGAGGAGGGACTCCCCCCCAGCATGTCTGTGCTTTGTCATTCCTCTCCTGAGGAAACTCTCTCCGTGGACTGGAATGAGTTTCTGGCTCTAGGAGGTTGCAAGAAATTAGACCTTAAACTGGTGACTTCTGAACTGCAAATGTTTTAGCTTAGGATGATGGCAATTCAAATTGGAGTTGAGCTTATTATTGCCTTCAGAATAACGGATAGGAGCTAGGGCCCTAAGGCAAACTAGCAGCCTGTGGAGTAGCTGGGAGTGCACAGTGGCAGTTAGGTGAAATCAGTGTGTCCTGTCCCATCCCCATCCCCCCGATGAGTAAGTGTTGGCTAGTGGGGAATGCTTATAGAGGTTTCAATCGGATTGAGTTAGGAGACTTCGGTCTCATTCAGACACAGCTTTACCACTAGTACTTCATCAGCTGCTCCAAACACATCGAGCTAGAAAATACATAATTTAGCAGTCTCTGTTTCACCCAGTGTGAGGTGATGGCTGTATGTAATGCGTGCTAGAGTTGGAGCCAGCTGAGGTATGAAAACAGATGCTTCAGTGCTTTTCAGTGATAGGAAATTCAGCGGCAACTAGTGAGGAGAAAGATTCAGACCCTTCACTTTTAGCAAGGCTGGCACAGAAGAATGTGCTAATGCAAACATCCTCTGTGAGGGCTTGTTCCCATGTAGCTTGGGAAAGGGGAATGTTCTTTTTTGCAAATTCCTTCATCTTGCTCCATGAAGAGACGAGTGGGCATACTTCTCTGTTGCCTTTACAGCGGAGCAAGTTTACCTCTGTTGTTCTTTTAAAAACATGGGCTCCATAGGAACAGTGTGAGTACCTTCTGCAAGCATCTTCCAGGGCTAGTAGTCAGATTAATGTCATGTCGGATGAACGGAACTGGTATTTCATGTCTTGTCAGCTGTTCAAAACCTTCACCTTCATGTATGTATGAATGCATTTTAATATTTGAAAGAATGGTCCTGTATGTACTACAGAGCACTGATACTGAGCTTACTACCCAGGCGTGCCTGCTGACTTCATCCATCACAGCATAGTGGAGCATGACTAGATGGATGGAAACTCTTTTAACTGACTAGTAAGGAAACTGCTTTTGTAGAAAAAGAAAAGAACAGGAAAGGAAAGATGGGAAAATGTGTGCTTTGCACTGAGGGAAATATGAAGTTGTTGGCTGCGAAGTTCTGATCCCAAGCCACAGTCACAGGTCATATTTTTTGTAACACACCATTGAATTACTTGAATTGACTTTACCCTTATAAAAGGCATACCTACATTCTTTCTGCCCTAAAAATACTGCTTTGCAAAAAGTTCTGCTAGTGTTTACCATACAAAAATTATTTCTACAGTGATAATAGTTTACAGTCATAATGTTTGGGTTTTGTGTTTGATTATTAGCTGAGATCACATTTTTGCATTATATGTGTTGAGTTATACCACTTGTGATATGTTTATACTTATGTTCTAATCTTATGAATGGTAAAGAAGGAGACATTAACATACGTATCTCTTTCATCAACTGACCTGTTCATATATTTGCCTTTTTCAAGAAACTGCATATCCTCTCTCCAAAAAAAAAAAAAAAAAAGGGGAAGGGTGAGAGAGAGATGGAGACAGGATGTGTCCCACACTGATTCACTTGACAGTGTACAATGCAGAGAATCAATGGGCAAATGGCTCTGGAGTGTGAAAGAGGAGGAATTGAACTAATTGTGTTGGTCAGGTTATTCTAATTATTATGATCAGAGCAGAGGGGACATGGTAGCATCAGCTAATAGGGAGGAGGAGGAGTTCAATTTATGCCTAGAGTAGTTGAGCTGCGATCTCTCCTCAAATCAGGAAAACTTCTACTGGGGAAAAAAAGATGCCTTCAGTGGGAGAAGTTCCATAATTACACTAAATAAAATCAGTTATACTGACAAAAAAAACTGAAAAACTTTGTTTAACCAATATTTATGCAGTAAAAGTGATGTACAAGGATTCTGCTAATCAGCATTATTAACCAGCTCCAGCAGAGACCGTCTGAGCATACACCACATGCCAGAGTGGGACTCTGGTGCTAATTGTGTCTGTAGCTGCAAATGTCATACGGGGACACTAGCATTTGAAGGAAAAGCAGAAATACTGTCATGTGTGCCGTGTCAAAGAGGTGTTAATAACAACCACAGACATCTCATTATATCTTATCCAAACATTTTTAGCCTCGCTTCCTGAGCAGGCTGTTTACTGTGACTGTGCTGTCTGTCTTCAACCCTCCACTTTAATATTAATTTGAACCTGTTGGCTCATTTTAGCCACAGTTGAGAGAAAGACAGAGGTGTCAAATATATTGAGTTTCTATGTGTTTTGTGAAAACAGGTGGTCAGGTGAAGGAGAGCTCTGCGTTAGTTCTTTCCAACTAAAGCAGAAGCTTTTGACTACATTGTTTTACCCCAGGGCCTCTACACGAGAGGGCATGGGAAGAGGCAAGGGATCCAGCTGTGAAAAAAGTACCAGGCAGACCTCAGACCTTGTAAGACACAGGGTAATCCAATCATAAGGAAAAAAAAACAAAACAAAAAACCTGTTCAGGAAACTGGGCTGTGTCACTACTGCTAGTCAATGACTACTCATTCTCAACATGACTGCTGCTCACAGTTATTATTCATGGTCTGACTGTGGTTTGCCTTGGCTGTGCTAATTCTGTGGCCGAATCTTACCTGCCAAGTCAGCATCCCTTCTGGCTGTCAGCAGGGGCTGGCTTGAGCTCCTCCAGGCAGCCAGTGCTGGCCCATTCTGTAGTGGGGAAAATGGGGGCTGTCTGGAGCGAGCGCACAGTACTTCTGTGGTCTCGTGTTTTCTGTCTAGGCTTCAGGTCATGGTTTTCAAATGGCCATGGCTTTTAAATGCCCAGTGTCCCAAAGTTGATCTTCTGCCTGTTTCTTGAGAAGTGCTAAATATGCTTTGACTGTTCTCTGAACTCTTTCATAGATGCCCAAGTTAGCGTATGCTTTTTCAATGCTAGTCCAAGAATACTGTTATTTATTCCTCTATTTTTAGGGACTGAGAAATTTCTCATTGGTAAAATAAATAAATAAAAATTTAAAAGGGTCACAGATGGGGTAATAATTACTCTTCTTACTGCATCCTGAGCATGTACCTCTGGCATGGTGTACAAACACAGACTTTTCTTGTCTCTCTTCTCCAGGCTGTCAGCGCTCCATAGGCTTGTCCAATGGGAAAGCCAAGGTGTGCAGCTACAGTGGATGGTATTACTGCAGCACCTGCCATGTGGATGACAGCTTCCTCATCCCTGCACGGCTGGTTCATAACTGGGACACTTCCAAATACAAGGTAATCTCCCTGCAGGTTGGCTTGCTAGCAAGTGAACTGAATTGGCCTTTAGATAGAAACACAGACATTGCAACAGGTTGAAGGTTACAGGCATTGACTGCTAATGCTGCCTTTTTTGTCCCTCTTGCCAGAATGACCCATGCTTTCTCAAGAAGACAGCTGTTTTTATCACTGTTTCCTTAGCTAGGCCCAAGGCATTTCACCACAGGACCAGCCATGCTGCTCTTTCTTGGTGGCATCTTCTCTGTCATTGCTTATATGGTCGTTCAAGAGACAGGGAGGGACAGAACACTGAAACCTGTCTTTTAGCCCTAATCTTTGCAGTTATTGGGCCCTTGAAGAGTATCTGTTTCATGGGTGCTAAAGACTGTGGATTGGCACTGCTTGGTGATGGATGCTAAATTGTGGAAATGCCCACAGGAAACTGGCATACCCAAATGTGGTGCTGGCAAGGCCCAGTATGTCCTGTCTCTTGGCACAAACATTTCAAGGACACTATAAGGACTTTGTTACCGCACTTGTTTGGATGAGACAGCCAAAAATAACACAAAGAGAAAATTGTACAGTTGTTCACTTGCCACACATGCAGCTTTTCTAAAACTTGAGTAATCTGAGATTTGCCGCTGTCTCAGTGGTTAGTTGCTAGATAGGGACAACCGATTACATGCCTCAAACATTATGCCAGGAAACAGGGTAGCAATGTTTTTTTGCCATCTTGGGAAGCATATGCTGGAACAATAACAAACTCATAAGGAATCCAGATCATGCTAGAGTTTCAGACCTAGCAGCCTCTGTTAGGAGAGGCTGTTTGATGTTTTGTGTCTGCGAATATTATTATTATGGGCTATTTGTAAAGGAAAAAGTAACCAGTAAATGCCCTATTAGAGGAAAAGCAGCTTTCTTGAAGAAAATTTTTCAGAGTGGGAGATTATTAAAAGGTAGCCAGAGCCTGCTATCAGGAAAATGATAGTCTTACGCCATGAAATGTAAGATTCTTCAGAGTTACAAAACTCCTACGTGTGGAGACAAATACCCCTCCCTTTCCTAGAAGCTAAGAGTAAATATTTAAGAGTTCTTCTTTTGGATGCTTTTACCAAGGACTAAACTAGCTAGCCTGTGGTAGTATAGGTAGCCCTGATATGGGGCAAGTGGATGGTAGGGCAAAGACCTCATATCAAGCTATCAGTAATACCGCCAAGAAGATAAACTGTTTTGTTTTCTAAACCTGCAGGGTAAAAATGGTGCTCTATGCCCTGTTTCCTGTGGTCTTGGTATAGGCAGCTGAAGCAGAAAAGGAAATGGGATTTTTAAGCATAAGTATTCATTGAAAACTTAATCTACTGTAATCGCGCTATAATAGTGAGAAGTTACCAATTGGCACTTTTTGTAGACCCACAGAACAGCTGTGAGGTGGCTTGGGAGCACAAGAAAATTCTGTGCGATACTTTGAGCGCTTTGGCACAGAGACTGGTAGAGAGGTGCATTTAAGAAAGGAACACCATCCCTTAGGTAGGAAAACACTACAGCATCCCAAACTATTAGAGCAGAAACTAAGGCAGGGAGGGAAGGTGAAGAGGACATCAAGTGCTACAATGGCAGTGTGACAACTGAGCTAAGATCACTGGCTGGATCTCCTCAACTCCATCCCGTCCATGTATAGCATTAAAATAATAAGTAGTTCTTGTTACTTTTATGAAATTTTTGGGGTTTTCCCCTTTCTGTTCAATTCTGCATACATGTGCTTTTATTTCTGTCCCTGCTGTACCTCCATGGGAACTAAGCAGTTCTTTTCTGAGGTAGAGCACGTATTTCCTGCACTTTTACATCCACATCTCCTTTCTCCATTCAGAGTTAAGGTCTGATGTTTATTTCTTCTGTATGGTCTAAAAGGCAGCTTAGTGCTGGCTGCTGCACTTAATAGTTATAGTGAAACTGCATGTTCCTTAGTAGTGTATTGATTAAATGCGCTGATTTGGCAGACGGATACCTTGTCCCGCTTCCTTGAGGTGATCTTGGTAACCATAATTTTCTTTGGGCTCATTTTTAAAGGAAGATTACTTAATTTGTCAGCATTTCACCTTCCGTAATTGGCCAGCGTGCCCACACAAAGCTGTGCAGCAACATCCTAAAACAAAACTGAACAGCAGAGCTTCTCCTAAATGCACAGCCCTGCACCTCACGGGTAGTGCAGCAGTGCCTGAAAGTGGAGCTTCTGCAGTGGGTGACTTGCTCATGGCTGGGTTCATAGCATACCCCAGAGAGGTCCTGCAGGAAATAAGCACATACCACGTTTGATGGCCAGAACCGAAACAGGGCTTCAGTCTTCAAAAGCTTCTGTTTCACCCGGTCCAAAATATGCCTGTCAGTCCACCAAATGGAAGGAAAGTGAATGAAGAGTGTGAAAACCTGCACTCCTTCCCACTGCCACCTTTCCCCTGCCTGTGCAAGGGTTTCTGGGGGTCTGTCCTATCTGTCTCTGGCACAGCAAGCACCAATAGGTACTCTAGGACATGAGCTTTTATGCTGATACAATGTAATTGGGCATGTTTCTCTTTTTATGTTTTGTGGACTCCTAGGCATCTGAGCAGCAGCGTAAACTGAACTGTTGCATCAGTTAAGTAAGTTTTGCAAATGGAGAGGTTCTTGTCTGCTTTTGGTAAGACAAGTCATGAAAAAACAGAAGCAGTAAAAATCTGTAGAGTTGTGTCTTCCTCTACCTGGGATCTCGAAAAACAGCAATGCACTTAACACCTGAAAGCACGTGGGTAGGAAAAGAAAAATCCCCTTGACTGCAATAAAAGCTCTTTGAAAGGACTTGGCAGTTAGGCCTGTTTCTTCTGTCATAAAGCAGCAGTTCAGTTCCCAGGTTCACTTTTTTCCCCTGTCTCCCTACTGTCTTCATATTTGTGTTTTTGATGTGTTTGTGTGGAGGGAGAAGAAAAGAGGCAATCTTGTGAACATCCTTTCTTCCTTTTACTTAGGCCAACTGTTTTACCTGTTTGCATGCAAAAACCAGTAAGTATTGCAGTTTGGTTCAGGTGGCTTCCAGCCTGTGCAAAATGCCAGACAAACACAGCAGGAAATTAACTCCCTGTGCCAGAAGGCTTCAAGGGAGACTGACTTCTGGTAAATTGAATTATGACCTGTAAGTTTGCAGCCTCTAGAAAATAGAGGTCTGAAAATGTTAGTGTCCATCCTTGTATAACATTTAAAGCTAAAACCCCGTTGCACTTTGCGTCGTCTTGCTCCATCTTGCTTATTTAATAGGATTGTCTAGTCTGCCCAGTAAAATTAGGGGACTGTGAGTATGCTAGTACATGTACTAGAATATTGGCTAATAACAAGCTGGATTATTATGACTGCCTGACCTTTGTGTTAGATGGCATTTCAGCTTCTTGTAACTTTGCTATGGTTGGCAATGTGAGTTAATGTTTTAAATGACCTGTGTCCCTGTGTCAGGCATGCAGAGTGAACCAGCACCCTACCTATCAGCTAGTGATGCTGGGCAAAGCTACTTTTCCTGCAATCAGCACTCCACAGCTACGTTGTGTTGGCAAGGAGAGAGAAAGGTTTGCTTTGCTTCTCTCTCCTCAAAGGCTGCATTCAGGCCATGCAGCACCAGAGCTGCACAGTAATACTTTGTCATCATAGTGCACACGGGTTGCAGAGTCACTTAGGTGACCTCAATTCTGGCATTTTTTTGTTTCTGTACTCCTGATGTTGCAGCCTCAGGAGGGTTGCCTCATACAGAATGCAAGCGTACACAGGCATAGGTGTAGTGCTCAGTAATCACCCTCTGGTTCCTGAGACAGCAGGGCAGGTGGATGAGGAGCCCTTCACTTCAGCAGGGGTTTAAAGCAAGGAAGTAAGACTACAAAGAACACTGGGCACCAGGTCGTCCTGGAAGGAGGTGCTAGTAACACTACCAAGCATTCATGTGCCTCCTAGGGAATCACTGAATATGTGGCTTAATTTGCCCATTGGTGGAAGAGGAATAATGTCTACTATAGATACAGCAGTTGTCAGGGGATTGCTGAGATATTACAGCCCAATAGTTTAGTGCTTGTAAAAGCAGGTTGTTTAACTGCAGGTTCTTTTGTGCACTGCAGTTAGCATGTCTAATAAAGCATCAACACTGCTAGTGTTAGAAAACTTGACATATTTGAGGTTTGTAGAGTTTTATTCTACAAAATCCAAGTTGCCTGTGCTGTTCCTTATGCAGCATGTTACCTGTGCTTCCATTCACACAGCATAATTCCTTGTATGTGCATTATTTAAAAAAAAAAAAGTAAACAAAAAGAAACAAGTGGGATGTTTAATACAAATAGGTGAGATATTTAATATCTCAGGGGCTGGGAAACCTGTGGAGTTATGGTCTGCTGTGTTTAAAATTACACATTGTATTATCTATGTAGTTATTGGTGGGAAGGCTGGCCTTGGCATTATTTCTTATGTTTTTATTATGCATTGTGGAAAGGTTACATCTGGGGCTAGCTTTCCCTGTATGTAGCTAGTGACTCCGGTAGCTAGTAACTTGGGCTGTTTTTGGAAGTGGTGCTATTTATAAGGATGTATATTGCTTTTACCTACTTCCTACCTTACAGCACCAGAAGGGAAACAAAATCTCAAGAGGCTATGGTGTGCCCTTTCTTCTTTTGTTAGCCTAATTCATCCCTCCCTTGACTCAGTGTAAACACTGACTTAAAGGTCCAGGAGGACTAATTGAATTGTGGAGCGAATAGTATTTCTGTAGCACAGTTTCAAGTGATTTGCAGCTCATTTCAGATAATCCCATTTTCTCTTTTCCAGCTGTGATAAAATGCAGAAATAAGGAATGAGAGGGAATTTGGCCGTCTCACTTCAGAAACAGGAGTATCTTTTCTAGTGGGAACAAAAGTCCCATTAATTTATCACGATCACAGTAGCTCTTTGCAGATGGAGATAGAACAGAGCACTATCATGAAAAAGGCATAAGAAAAATTTATTGCAGATGAAACATTGGGAGTAATACCAGTAAAATTCAACAATATGTATCTGTATTTAAAAAAAATACAACTTGATAGATGTGCTTCTGATTATTTTCTTTTTACATAATTTTTACCATACTGGCTGAGCATGAGACAAATGGGAGTAGCACTTTACACTGGAGTTCTATACCCTGGGATAGTACAATGTGATTGGATTTCCAGTGTGTATGTTTCCTTTTCTAATGTGCTTTGTCACTTACCTAATCACTTGCTTCTTGCCAAAAAGAAAACAGTGAACAAATGGAAAAACATTAACAGGGAAGAAACTTGGTAATCAGTTTTTAGACTTGAAAAACATCTAGTAAACTATGTTACTGCAGTGAAAACATCTGTGGCTGCCAATATCATTGTACTTTGGGGTAAGTAGGCAATTATTTCATACACTCAACTTTGATGGGATTGATGAAGTTTGACTTGGCTATAGGCAGAGACAGTTGGATCTCTCTCAGCTCTGTCTTCATCTGTAATTGGTAACAGAGTAAGTTTTCAGATGCAGAGAATAGCTGACAGATCACAGAGGGGAAGATCCACTTAAAAAGAGTTGGGAGGAAAGCCTAGCTAAACTGGTTGTTTTATTTTTCAGGTATCAAAGCAAGCCAAAGAGTTCCTGGAATATGTTTATGAGGAGCCACTGATTGATATCCAGCAGGAAAATCCCATGTTGTACAAGCATGTTGAACCTTTGGCAACTGTTGTCCGCCTGAGACAGCAGCTAAAATCTCTCCGAGCCTATTTGTTCAGCTGCAGAGCAGCAGTGGCTGAAGATCTGCGTAGAAGGTAAGAACCACAGACAACATAACAGCACAAGGATGTAGTTTCCTTGTCATGTTGCTTTTCTCCTTTTTTTTTCTTCCCTCATAGTCTAGTGCTGAAAGTGTTAGCTGTTTAGAAAGATGTTGTGCTTCTATCTGACTTCCCTGAGCAGCTGGGTTATCTACTGCCAAAAAACCTGGTTTTATAGGGTCTGAATATCTGAAGTTGTTTTTGACAACTATTAGCCTAGGAGTCACACAGTGTGGTGAGCATGTTTTACTCCTCCTCAGGCTTCCTGTCTGTGCATGAGTATTTTTAGTCAGGTATAATACCTCATGCTCCCTGCCATGGCATCATGGTGTGGCAGCCACTGTTGAGACCTTTGAAACACCTCACAGTATGGCAAAGTGTGAGAGAGGCCAGAATCAACCACCTGTCCAGCGCTTCTGCCCTCTTCCATGATGTGATCGTGCACAAAGGCAGAGGCCAGATGTCATACCCTGGCACTTGACCCAGCATATGATTATGTGACACCAGAGCAGTTATGCTCTTGCTCAGCCCCTATCTTTTCCATCCATGACATGGCTGTGCTGAGTGTTTTGTTTATTGGAAAACACATGGTTACAGCACAGCAGAAGGTGTTTCATGCTGAGTTTTCTGTGGTGGAAATAGTTTTATAAAAAGTGAACCTCATTTTAGAAGTGCTGTATCTTGGTCCATTCAGCTGCTGCTGTATTTTTCTAGCAAGCTAAAAATGAACAATCTTCTTAAAACCATCAAGCCACAGTTGTGACATTAAAAAAGCCAAGTTACTTTTGTTGTGGATCTCTGAAAGAGATGGGGAGATGTCTCTGCCCATGACATGCTGTGCGGTGAGTGGCTCCAGGCACATGCAGCTGATCTTGTGGTAAATGCATCTGTAAGCATTTGTATACTCCGGGTTTGTAAGTAAGACAAGACAGCAAATAGGAAGGCCACTGCTTTGAAATTATGAGCTGCTGAAGGGCAAGAAAGCAGATGACATCAGTGGCTGTATTTTGAGCAGGGTGTTTTAGGGATGGGGAACCTGAATTCTCTGGGAGGAAGAGGTGGCTGCACTAGTGTCTTTATACCAGGTAAGGAGTGAGGCGGTCTAGTGTTTGGTACCTAACCTATGTCATTGCTTTGATGAACTGCCTAGAACAACTAAGAGAAGGATTTAGCAACAGGTTTTTGGAGAGCACTACTGAGTTCTTGTGTCAGACCCACTGTGTGTTAATATGTGTTTGTGTCTTACTGCTCAATTCCTATTATTTGATAGAGCAGCTTACAGCATTTTAAAAATGAGGATGATTTTTCTTTTATTCTGGAGGATGGTGTTATCTTGCAGAGCTGTTTTGCTATTCAGCTGTAATAACTTTCCTATGCCATCCTCTTCAGCTGCAATAAAACTAAAAGGAGAATAAGATTTGTGAAGGCTGCCATTCAGAAAAAGTGGCAGAAAAGAAATTATGCTTTCTGATTAATGCGGAAGAAAAGAATGCTCTGATTAAAACAGACAGGAGGAGGCATGAGACTGAATGGACTTGGGTAAGACAGTGAAAGAAGAGAGATCAAAGGAGGCCTAAGCAGAGAAATCAGAGGGCTAGAGACAAAGGGATGAGGGAAAGCCAGGAGAAGGAGAAGATTCAAAGAGGGAAGGGCTCTCAGGAAATTAAGAGTTAATGAAGAAGCCAGGACAAAGAGGGAGCCTGAAAATGTACCTCCAAAAAGGAGAGATGACAAGTGCTGAGGAAATGGAGAATGGACAAAAGTTAGCACAGAAATGTGTGCCTGGTCTTTTCTTGGGGCAGGGAGGAGAGAGAAAAAACTCCCTGTATCAAAATGAAACACCCAGAATGGCAGAAGGGGAAACTGGGAAATACTCCAAATGCTCCCTTTTCTTATCTAAGAGTTCCTTCACACTATCTCCAATTAAAGCTCTCTGTGGTGGAGAGGAGGACCCCAGCCCAAGAAGGGTTTGCTTTTGTACTGGGGAAGCATCTCCAGTTTGTTAGGACTTGTTAAAAGTGCTGTAAAAGCTACTGAAGGAATGTTCGAAACACACCTTAGAGTCCAGCTCCTTCTTGGTCTGTGAAGTCTGTGTCGAGATGGGTTTTGGTGCTCAGGTGGTCCCTCAGATCTCCCCTGAGAGGTTTGTAGAGGTGGAAACGAAGAAAAGTTCTTTTCCCAGAAGGAGTTATTCCTTGCTCAAACTGGTCCCAACGGCTTTGCTTTCTACATGTAGCATCACAGTGTGCAGACATTCACTATCAATGTAATGGCTTTATAGAGCACAGCTGAAAAGTACATGAAGAAAATATGTGACTTAAATTTCCCTTTGGCCCATCATCTTGGCAAGTTGCAAGAAAAGGAGGAGTTTAAACAATACGGTGAGACAGCATTCCTAAATTTAGTACTATTTCCTAGTTAGAAATGAAAGGCTGGGGGAGAGAATCCAGTTATCTGTCCTGCTTTAAAAATTCTTTTGCTGCTTGGTCTTCACCTTAGTATGTGAATGACTATTAATCACAAGAAAGTGAACATAGCATCTTGAAGACCTGTCAGACCCATATAAACAGACTGAAACAAACTGTTAATATTGCTGTCTAGGGAGAACTAAAAACAGACTGATTAATTGTATTGGCACCTTGCTGCCTTTTGGACACTGATAGAGCCTGCCTTATTAGGGAAAAGCAGATCACTGAGGTTTCTTTTATTAATACTATTTGCATTATCATCTTCTTTAAATCTATACCTTGCTCTTGAACCCAGATCGCAAAATGAAGATGGCAATGAAGCTGGAAACTCTTGGTGTCCTCTGGGAAGACAAAACTGTTTACAGTGCTTACAAGTAACTTTTTCTGAAGAATTCCAGATGGCTGTAAACCAGGTTAGCTCAGGATCCAGTTGGCTTAATTGTGGAAATGTTATTTATAATGCTTTGTGTGCACAGATAGGTACTTTGGGAACCTAGAAACTTGGCATCTGGCAGAGAACTCAGGGCTGAACCACGTTGTGAACTTTGAAGAAGCAAGTGACTAAGTAGAAAGAAAGGAAGAAAAAAAAGGAAGGAAGAAATGAAAAGAAGCAGAAGAAATCCTAAAAGTAGGTAGAAGGCTCACGATAGAAGTGGTCTTCATCAGTTATAATGATTCGTTCTCACCTATTGTTCCACTGGATTCTAAGCTCTTTTTATATTTGCAAGGGAAAAAACTAAAGGAATTCAGACTTGGCTGGGAGGAGAACTAAGGCCCTTCACCGGTGCATGTCAGCAGTGTTCCTCTGAGATTAGCCAGCTGAGACTCTGAGCCTGTTGCTGAGCTCCCTGTTTTACAAGGGATGTTGTTATGCCTAGTTTGCTGTGGCTGTCACCTCAGTATTGCAACAGACATAATTTGCCTCAAGTGGCTTTACTCAACAAGTTCTCGCTTGTTTTGGTTGCCTTCCTTGTGTGGATGCTGTTCAGGCAGAAACATACAAGACCGAAACCTAGAGCCAACAGAGAATTAGTACAAGTGGAGCTGTACAGAATCGCACCACCACCTGCAGATTGTGGGATGATGAATGATGAATGAATGGCACAGGCAAACAAGATGGAGTCAATAAAATTGATAGCTGGGAAAGAGTGAGAATCTCTGAGTCCATTAAATAATGAGGTTATTCTGTGAAGCCATGCTGAATGGTGCAAGTTTTATTCTGGTTTTGCTTTCTTCCTTTTATCTCTAGACATAAGACACAGTAACAGTGTGTCTGTATGCCACAGCCTCTTATCCTCTGTTCTTGTCATGGTTGAAGGCTCTTCAGGTCAAGGAGCTGTCAGAATGATTTTTTTGGGGAAGTCTTCAGGCACCTCCATGTCTACTGTAGGGTAGGCAAGCCCAGGTCAGCCTTGGAGCTCTCTCTGGGCTCTCTGCTCTCTCAGCTATACACCTAAACTTGCAGTTCAAGTGTTGCTAGCCCAGATATTTTAGACAGATGGCAGTGACACAAGGTAAATGTTCTCCAGCACGTTCCCTTGTACATTAATGCTCATTGCAGCACCCTTGCCCTGTAAGTAGATCTTCTGAATGGTGGTGACAAACTATGAAAAAATTTCCCTCTTGTTACTGATCTCTCTCCGATACCATTTGTCTATCAGCTCCAGAACAGCAATACATCAGTTTTACCCTAACAAAACTCCAGTGCTGGATATATTATTTAGCGTCTTATAGGAAGACCAAATTAGAGCTTGCTGTTGCAGCAGGAGGTTAAAGGTACACCTCCAGTCCCGCAGATGTGTGGTCCTGGCTGAGCCTGCTGGTCTGTCAGCACGATGCAAAACAAGCCCAAATTCAGTTATGCTGAACAATGGAGTCCTGTCACTTCCTACAGTGAGGCCTTAGACATATCACTTCTGTCACAGGAGTAGATTACTTTCAAAATATTTGTGTGGCAATTGGGGAACCTGTCTAAACACATCACAGGAATCCTGATTGATCTTATGCAATCACTATACCACCAAATACCTCATGTATGGGAAGCTGGGGCTATGTCATCTTTCAGACCAAGGACAACAGAAGGTCATTAAGTCACATCCAGACTGTCAAAGGAGACTGTTTTCTCCATTTTCTTTGCAACGGGTAGGACATTTGGAGAGTGGGAAATCCCTGAGCAGCAGAACAAAGAAACAATGTGTGAAAGCAGTAGACTGCAAAAAGAAAGTTTGAGCAGGAACGAAAGGGAAGGATGTGGTTTCATAGCACTCAGGCTTTGAGTTAATGGCAAGACCAGCAGAAGAAGAAAATTGGTTGCATGGGTGATTGGAAAGAAGGTGAGAGAGAAATTAATTCAAAGAGATTATCTGGATATCCTGAGAGGATCCAGTGTTAAGACAAAACAACACCTGAAAGTGAGGAAAGGTGAGAAAATAAATGCAGAGAAGTATGCACAAGCCATTTGTTGTTTTATGTAGATCCTGCATGTGTGTAGTCATTGCAGCAGCTGAAACATAGCATGCCTGTTGATGGAGCTCTTACAAACAGACCACCTCTTTGCTTCAACTCTTGTGTCTTTTTGAAGAAGTAACTGCATGCAGGGTCCTTGCAAGTTAACCTCTTAAGAAGCATTTGGCTAAAACTGTAGGGCATGGAGTTAAGGTGGACTTCTAGCTTTTGTTTCAACTAGGGGTAACAAACAGAGCTGGAGCAACAAGATGTGTGCCAGAGTAGCCAGGGTGGAGGCAGTACTGCTGTCTGTTCAAGCCAAGGGAAGGTTAAAAGCACAAGCCAGTGCTCTACCATGGTAAGCATCCAGCTGAGGAGCATGTCACGGTATATATGATAAGTTTTTCAGAGGGCAGGTGGGTCTTTCAGTTTATGTTAGCATTTTCCCGTCTAGGGGCACACCTGCATCTCCTTGTCAAATAGATCAGTAATATTAGACCTCTTTCAAAATGGTAGTTTCCATTCACCTTTTGAGACTAGATTGCTTTAAAAAAAAAAAGTAATACTTTTAAAAGAAGTTCCTGTTAGATGTGGACACCCCGTTAAATATGACTTGTGCCATTTTTGTCCCTGTGTTTTCCTATCAGAACTTCCAGCAGCAAACTGTAAGGGTTCAGAACTGCCTGACTAAAACAGAGAGCATTTTCTTATTCTTCATTTCAAGTTAATTTGGGGATCTAAGCTAGTTTGATTTCAAAATTAAACTGTGTGCCTCTAGTTCTCTGCATCCTGCTTTTAGTAACAGCGGTACTTGATTCCTGAGTTTGATCTGTAGTAGTTCTTGTCTTTCACAATGTTACTGTAACCTTGCTCAAGTAACCACAGAGGAGCGAGAGTTAGTGTACTGTATTTTGGTTGAAAGTTTATATACTGCTTCAGGATTGCTGATGGATGATAAGAGTAACTGTTCTAACATAGGGGTGCTCATAGGGAATTTCATAACAATGTGAAACAATACCTTACCTGGATATGCTTGCGAATAAATCTAGCACTTAGTGCGGGCTGAAGACATTTAGGAGTGGCTGCTCCCAGAACATAACCAGAAGAGTGTTCATACTTCACGAACAGGAAATGGTTCATAAATGCTTTTTTAGCCAAACTCATAGAATTAAGAAAAAGTCACGAGTCTGGTATAATACCACAAGTATTAAATAAGTAAGTAGTGTTTTGTTTTGTTTAAAATTCATTGATTTATTATTACCTTATGACTTTCAAATCACTCGGTTTCCCAGGGCCTCACTTCCCTGAGTAACTTCTTTTGGCTGGAAAGTTGGGGTTCTCCTCTCCCTACGTACTTCCAGGAGCTGAGATTTCCAAGGAAATAAAAAATCAAAAGCCTGAATAAAACTATGAGAATTAGCAACACTGGAAAAAATCATACCTTTTTCCCTTGCCTCTGATGCTGTTCTCTACATAAATTAAGAGATACCATGTCGAATGAATTGCAAGAGAAAATCTGCCAAGAGATGTTATTTAACCTGCCACATATATTTGGGATAACTGGCAATTCACTGATATCCCTCTGTACTTTTTAAATCAAATATTAAAAAAAATAAAAATAATTTGAGCCGCTGTCAATGAGATCAGAACGCACGCAGCTCCTGCCCACGTGCTACGCGCACAGCCGCAGCTGCTGGTGGTGCACGCTGCAGGGACTCCGGAGGTCCCCTTGCCCCTTGTCTCGGGGGCAAACCTGTCTGTCAGCTGCTTCAGTTTGCAGCGTGGTGCAGTAGCTTAAAAGTAAATTGGTGGCGGTGTAAGTCACAGTGCTGGGGTATGAACTGTGCTGGCTGAGGAAATGGACTTGGTACCTGTGGTGCTGTGCCAGCTGTGGGCGTAGCAGCTTCCTGCAGAGGGGTGGGGAGGACATCGAGGTGGCTGCATGCTGGGCTGGTGCATCTGCCTCTCCCGTGAGTCAGACCTCACTCACACAATTCTCAACCTGGTCAAACAAGACGCTTCTGGCTGGCACATGAAATCGCGGTGCCAGCTTCCCCTCCCCCCTCCCATCCTAGGTTTCAACAGGCTTTTTGGTACAAAAGAGACTTGGTTGTGCCCACCTGCCAGCTAACTTGATTTCTTTTGATTGCGCTGTAAAAAGAAGAGTTCGCTCTGCTTATCACGTTTGTACTTTGGTTATAGTGTCAGGCTCCGGCAGATTAATTGGTTGTAGCTTTAGCAGAGCTGTCAGGGTATTTAACCCACTGGAGAAAAATTACCTAAGCTGATGATAAACAGGCTTTAAATGCAGAGCAATTACTTAGTGCTAACAAAGCACCATGACTACACACTTTGTCCAAATGCAAAAAGCAAAGTCTTATCAGTGGTCCTGTTTGCAGGAGGACACTAAAAGATAACCTTTGTTTGTGCAAATACCTGATAAGATCATCCGGAAAGGGAACGGATGAAATTTCTGGTTCTATCTTGCCTGAAGGTTATGTTTCAGATTACAAAATATCAAACAAAAAAGAAGAATAATCATGAACTGAGAATGCTCAATTCTCTCTCTTAGTTGGACTGAAAGTCTCCGACGGTGGGTTTCTTTCCTGCTTGCATTGGTTGCTTTTATTTCTAGCACATAACAATAAAGCAATTTAGAGACCTTTGACCAATAGGACTTTGGATTTCATTGTTCACAGGAACTGGCAAAGCTAGGGGGCTGGTTAGCATTGAACTTGGTTTGTTCATTGCAGGCGTAACCCTGACTGGTAGCCAGGGTTTACAGCACGGCAGCCCTGTGACTCACAACTGTTCTGTTTTGCATTGATGGTGAAACTGGTCCCGGAGTTTCCAAACTGTGAAAGCTTAGGAGGTGCTTTTAGTGGGATGTGCAGTCAATACCATTTGCCTCTCAAGGGTCACAGGTCACATTCTGAAGCAGCAGAGGTTTGAGTTTTTATTGTGGTGAGTCTTAACATCTTGCATTTGACCTCTGTCTAGCTCACTTCAGTTTTTTTCTGTGTTAAGATTTGACTGAAAGGACACTGTTTATTGAATGCTTTTAATTGACCAACTTAAAAAAAAAAGTCCAGTTTGTGACAGTGCATCGATCAAAAGATTTACAAAACTGGCATCTTTTACTTTGCTTTCAAGTAACTTATCAGAGATCTCTCATTTGGTATTTGTAAAGGAACTTTATATCAAGGAAAAAATAAAATGCAAGCACATGTTTCGGTCTTTTTGGACCAAGGCCTTATATTTAATCCAAGCATGCTCAAAGCTCCATCTCATGCAGAAAGTAAATGCATATTTTCTAGTGAAATATTTCTAAGTGTAGTTACCTTAGTCTGCTCTGTGGTTTGTGTCAGATTTTTAGATAAGAATGTGATTTTAGCTTGATTTGGATGCCACATGGCACTTTGGACGCTAGTGCAATGGCGTGGTGTTTGCGTGAGCCTCATCTCGCCTGCTCTACTCTACTGACTTTGGCCAATTTCAGTTGTAGTTGACAGGGGGATGTAGATGGCAAAGATACTAGGTTTCTACTAGTTACATGAGAGGAAGTGTCTGGGTGCAGAGGCAAGAAGTTCTGAATTAGTCCTGTGTGCCCCCTACTGAAAAAGACTTTATATGAGCCATCACCTCATTAGGCTCAGAGAACCCGTGCAGACAAGCAAGCAGTTGGAAACCATCCGTCATTCATTTTCTTGCTCATTGGACTACTTGGTCTGTGTGGATTTCCTGCCCCAACTGATTTGCTTGCGTTTTATGATGAGGTTTTTTGAAAATGTGTGTCAGTTTGATAATTCTGGTGCCTCTTACGCTCTTGTTCCCCACCCACTAGAGGCTGACAAAACTGGCAATAAACAGACGCATTTTTGTGAGGTGCCTTCACAAGTTATGTTCAGGTAGCTGTTGAGTTTCAGGGTTTTTTTCCAAATGGGACTAATGTAAGTTTTCTGGAGGAGATCTTAATTGCAGATGTGCAGCACAGCAAGATGTGTTTTTGAAACAGCTGCTCAGCTCACCACAGGTCTGGTGAGGGCACATCATTTATATTTTAAATGATCAGGGACTGAGCTGCCTACTTTTGGGCGATTTCAGTGTTTTTGCACTCATGCAGCTGTGTGCTCTTCACCTTTAGTGATGTGGAGAGGTGCTGAAGGGAGTGTTTTGCACCTCTGTGTGTATTGGGAACCATGCAAGAACTGGTCCGGTTGCTTCATAAGAAATTTTGTAAATGCTGTTGTACATGCGAGCTCTGGGTGCTCAGCTGTTTTTCTGTGGCCCACCACAACCAAATTGTGATTTTTTTGAGTCAATAGAAGGACTGCAAATCTGAAGCTGGACGAGCCTTACTTGCTGAGGGTTTTTTAATGCCTCAGTTTCCATAGCAATGGAAATAAGCACTCCTCTCACTTGAGTGCCGGGTATGTGCATGTGTATATGTGTCTTGCATAAGGCTGGGAGGGCAGTGTCTACTTCTCTTCCTGGAAATAGATTTGGAAGGTAGGAGGAGTGTTGGATGCTGGTTCTGCAGAGCTGCTGCTGCTGCAAACTAACATACATCAGGGAGGGGCACAGGTACAGGGAGAGGATGACTGTCACCGGGGCCTGTGCTGGCTGAGACCCTCCTGTTCCTCCATCATGAGTTTGCTTTTCATCTGCACGCCTTTTATTAGGAGTTAGAACTTGCAGGAAATAAAATGCAGTCCTTGAAGGCAGGGGAACGTGATGTTAGACATCGATATTAGTTGTTGACAGTTTTCGCCTTATGGGCTATTCAGGCTATTTCCTGAAAAAGGAAATCTTTCATTAGCTAATTATTTTCCTTAGCAGTGCTGTAAGGGCATCAGCATATCATACAGTTCCTGGCAAAGCTACCGCACTGTTTAGTGCCTGCCTGTGTGATCAGGGGAGAATGGCGGGCAAATTTTAATGAAAGAAATTCTGAGAAATACTAATGACTTCAAAATGCTGTTCAGACTCCTTAGCAATCAATTTTAATAAATCTTCTATGTGCAAATGAGGAATCCCAATGTCATATGTTGCCTGATATCTGGATTTTTGACTGTTTTCTGGTGGTCTTTGACATTGTGCCAAATGTATTATGAAGGTGTGATGCAGCAGAGCCACTGAAACGCATTCACCTCTTACAGGAGCAATGGTATAGCCTACAGAACTGAAAGGGGAAAATACAGTATCCCAGTGAGACTGCAGCTGAGATTTAGGTGGGTAGAGCAGACATGCTTGGTGAGTCAGAAGGAGCAAGGGCAGAGTCCTGCTCCAGAAGAGTGCCGTAAAGATTGGCAGTGCCCAGTTATCAGTGCCTTGCTTGCAGGACTCTTCCCCTCCCACCCCGATAAAGCTTAATTTCTTTTCAAAAGAACAAAAGGAGTATGAGACTTTGTACCACTCACCTTAACAGCAGTGAAAAGTCCTAGTCCCTCCAAGACAGTTTTGAAAGCATCATTTTAAGATAGTTAAGAGAACCAAAGGAGTAGAATGAACTGAGGTCCTTCCATTACTTCTTAGACTCGGTGTTCTGTCAAAGATTGCAGTTTGTACTGTTATCCCTGCTGATCTGTGTTTTAGCTAATTATGTTGCTTCAGCTTCTCAAATCTCTTCTGTGAGTTCCTGTGTACTCTCATTAGTCTCATATCATGATCATGTAAGTTCATGTGAGCCTTTTGGTATCTTTGGTTTTTTGAACATGTCCAGTGGCCTTTCTGTTCACTCCCATTCAGTTCTACCATTACAAACTAGTCTCTGCCAGACCATTGTTCGTGCATTTAATAATATCAACAATTTAGCCTCTATATTGCTTTAAAACTACATGATTGTAATGTAGGAACTGAGTGCACAATTTCTTCTCTAAGCAAAAATGTAGTGTAAAATAGTTGCACCTCTTAAGATATTTGGTTGCTTTTTTTGCAAGAGTGATGCGATTCTCCACTCCCCACGATACCTTCGTGTGGTGTTATATTTGTTCTGCGTGGATGGAAAATAAAGCTGGTTGGCTGGTTGTTTCTCTGTGTGTGCGCACAAAGATAGACATTTTAATTAGATGCACCACTTCTCTTCCTGACATCTTTATGGCAGATATACAGGTTTTCATAAACTTTTCTTGCTAATATCCACTTACCTTTACAAGGTCCATTTTTCTCTGTAATGTTACTTTAACTGAGTTTTTCATTTTACTGCAAGTTGCTCTAATTAGGACATCTCTTCTCTGTTCAAGTTTCTGTAATTTAGCTTTACTGAACAGGTCTGTCAGTGGATAATCAATGGTCTTGCCTGAAACCTTGGTTTATGTAAGGAAAATATGCCTCTCAAATAAATCACTATAAAGTCTATACCAATACATATATTTCTGTATGCAGAAGGGAATTGATGTCAATCAGCTTTATGTTGGAAGAACAGTATCTGCATGACGTTTTTCCCAATATAGTTATTTCAGTTACAAAACCATAAATCACATCTGAAATTAACTGTTACAGCTTTCTAGCAGACCAAGAACCTTGTACTAAAAAACATAAGAAATACTTTTAATGTGTAGTTTGAGTTACTTGTTTTTATTACTGGGTTAACTATTTAAACAAACACCTGTGCTCAGGATGAGCTTTCAATGGTTGTAAACGTTGTGCTACATGCTTACCTGACAGTTGGAGAATGACACTGGCACAGCATTCATTCTTATTGTGGAGTTGTTGTGCCCATGAGGAATAGGAATGCTGTAAAAGTAGCTGGTGCTTACAGGATGACATAATTCCAGTTTCTGACAAGCTCACTCTCTAGCATTGTTGTTCTTCAGTCTTTTGGTGGGGAGAGGAAATCTTTGAATTTCCCTGTCAAAAAGGTGTGGCACACATCCATTTTTCTCTTTTCCAGGATCTTTCCCAGAGAGTATCTTCTCCAGCAAATCCATCTTTATTCTCTCGCAGACCTTCAACAGGTGAGTTTCTTCAACTAATTCTACCTGTTACACATCAAACCTGTTCTCATCTTCAATCCTAATTGTACATTCCCCCTTCTAGCTAATCGTAGCATAAATAGCTTTGCTTCCAAGCCATCTCTGTGGTTTATAGTTTAATATAAAAATGGTTAACAGGGGCATTGGTTAGGGATGAGAGAGGGAAAGCCTAGAGCATCAGTCTTGAAATGGGGCTGGAGAGAGGCAGCAAAAGAGAATTGTAGTCTGCATAGAGAACTTTGCTGTGAGAAATTTTTCATCTGATCAATGAAGGCTCATCTAAGGCTCAGCCTACAGGTAACAAGTAGTATTTATTTCTTTGCTTGAAAGAATAGTTATTCAGGAATTTAATGAGTTTGTACAATCCCTAGTGCAACATGCTTATTTACAAAGTCTGCTAGGCATTACCACAAGAGGGGGAAAAAATGAAAAAAAGAAAACCACAAAAACCTCAGCAAGTGTGCTGCACAAAGCTAAGCCATGCAGTCTTACTATGACAGATGTCACCACAGAAGAGGTAATGTGCCAGCAAAATGTGTCTTTGCCTTGATATTGACTGAACTAAGCAAGCACCTTGCAGTACATCTGCTGAACAGCACAATTTTATTATGTACCAGATTAAACAAGAAGAATTGAGCAAAAATTGCTGAAAAGAGAGGATAGGGAATCTAAGGTGAAAGTGCTGCAGCGCTCAGATTCACAGTGGAGGAAGCAATGAGGTAAGATGCGCTAGCTGACCTGGGCATGTCTGTGTTCACACACTAATGCCATTGCCAGTGATATGTAAAACACACTGTTTTAAGCTTCTTCCACTGATGTTTCCCTTGTCTAGTGGTGCCTTTTCTGAAGGATAAATATGTCCAGTTGACACATTTAAGTTAAAGTAGTTCAGATGTCCCTCAGAGCTGGAGACTACAGAGCTGCGGGAAACATGGCTTTTGTTGTCTGGTGAAGTCACAGGGTAGAAATGGTTCCATATATAAAATAAAAAGGCCAGTCACCTGAGGTCTAAAACTGTTTCCACATCTTTTCAGCGTGTTCTGCTATCTCATCTTTAATAATCAAGCCATGAAAAAGCAAGCTACTTAAACTCCAGAGCTGCAGTCTCCCTGGTGGGCCTGTCTATTAGCCCCCAGTGCTTTGTAAGCTGCTTAATCAGTTCCTAACATTGGTAGTAGATGTTTTAGAAGCAATCAGCAGCTTATCAAGCACCCGGTGGGAGGGAGAGAGAGTAGAAGTCACAATTCATCCATTGATTTGGCAGTTCCCTTTAGCATGTTTCTTTGTGTTCATGTTTGCAAGACACCTTCTCTTCCCCTGAGGGCCCCAGCCCCAAACTTACCATATTTAGAGGCAATATAATTTGATTACCACTTCTGCTGGGGTGGGTTAAATTGCATTTACCTTTTAATGTAGCTATATCCTTGTTGTCAGCCTGGAGAGGGTTTTCCACATTTCAGAGGCTCTAAGTTTGAAATCAGATTGCCTGTTTTTGTTAAAGAGGAACCAGTGTGGAAAGGGGAGGAGGGCCCCATTGAGAAAATTAATTCAACAGCCAGAGAAACACTAATACTCTTACAGCCCCTGCCTCCTCCCTGGTTTTCCCCTTACCCCTGCTTTCTCCTGATTACTCATAATTTTCTACTGATCCGCAGTTTTGGGTGTTTTTTAATCCTGAAAGTTGCCCCTCCTTTTGATTCCTCTGCTGCCTATTTCTTCATATCCATGGGCTGCTTTTGCACTGTATCCTGCTGTCATGTAGATTGCATGTGTTTGGGGAATTAACTAAAAGGTTTATTAAAGATTAATGGAAAGATAAGACATGGTGAGTGAATTAGAAAAGCAGAGAGGGGTAATCTGCAGATATAAGCAACCTTTACCCTGGTTAGTCCCAGCTCAATTCTGATTTGTTTCCTAGCCAACTTCTCTTTAAAGATCCTAGAAAACATGGGTCGTTTCATACCAAGCAGCTGAGTTTCAAAAATGTGCTATGGGGGTCTGAGGTGCAAAAAAGTTGAAACGCCTGTTTGCCAGTAGATGAAGCAGCATATAATACTATTCTAAAATGAAATCAAATTTAAATCTCTTTCCAAGCTTAACAGAGCTCCATGCCCAGACCTTCTGGATGTGGCAGAGTACATACTTGAGCTTTCTGATGGTCTGGGGATGGTTGTCACTTGGATCCATTTGGACAGGGCTCAACTAGGGAAGACCTTAACTGTGACATTAAAAGCAGGATGGAGAAATTGAAACAAAATGTACTTAATTCTGGAAACTTGCCATATCCTGGTGAGGTAGTGGTTTTGCTAGTACTTTACCTATTAACAAATGCTCATAGTGCAGATGTGAGTAGGCCTGATCTTTAACTAAAGAGGCAGCAAGTGATGGTCTTTATTTGTATGTGCATGTTTATTTAAAATAAAGACAAACGCACACATGTACCCCAGCAAGGTTTCACTGCAGACCAGGGCCCCAGGGGCTACATATATTAAAGTTTACAGCAAGACTACCTATGGGCATTCCCATGGGGTACATATTCTTAGAATCCTCTTGTCATTGTTGTCATTGGAGGTGTTAGCAGCTGAGATAACTAATTAGGCACATTCAGATTTAACAAGCAGAAACACAGTGTGACAGCTTGCCTATTCTGCCCCATTGCCTACACTTGCTTTCCTTTCCAACCCTCCCTGGCATCATCTGCCCAGAGAGTAATCTGCCCTGCGTCACCCATAACACCACTGCATGTCTGTTAGCCAGTTTATCCAGGGCTGTTCCAATCAATTAAAGCTTTAAAGAGGGAGGGAAGCAAGTATTCACTCCTGAAATTGCTGGGTTTAGCAGACGTAACACACTGGAAAAATGCTTACTCTTATTTATGTGCAGTATAGTCCCTGATGGTGCAGTCACGGTCCAGGGTAGCTTCACCCTAAACCTGCTGGAGGTGTGAACTCTGTTCTCTGCTGACATTGCTAATGGATCTATCACTGGTTTTGTGGACCAGTGAATGCAGTTCTTGCAAGCTGGAATTAAAAACTGTCCATTCATTTTGTATGACTATGGGGCTGCTTTTGGTGAGACTAACAGTTCTTACACTGTTAAACATTGATTTGGACAGAAGCTGACTCGGACAAGATTTGCATTTCTTAGGAAAAGTAATTCTTGCTGCTTACACTAGATTCCATATTAATGGAAGCTTTTAAAGTAGACGACTTGAAGTGGCTGTTGTGACAAGTTGAAAATTCAGGTGCTTAATCCGTACAGAGAGTTAACTAATGTCTTGCCTGTTTTTTATGTTAAATAGCAAGATATACAAGTTTACAAAGATTACTGCAACAATGGTCTTTACTGTAGAAACACTCTTAATCGTGGCAATTTTTTCATCCTGATTATACTACCCGCAAAAGATATGGTAAAATAAAAAGGATCCATGTAACAACAAAAATGACTGGATATCAAGGATAGAAATTGTGAGCGAGATAGGAGATTTAAGAAGACGATGAGTTGAAGACTTGTTTACATGGGAACGCTCAGGGAAAAAAAATTGAAGTGACAAAATATGGGAATTTAAAATGATGACTTGAATTACATTGAGTCACTGTGTAAATACTGTTATTCAAAATATAAGTGGCTTTCATTTGGTTTATCTCCATTTACTTTGGAAGGAAAGTGAGCTGAATTGTATTAAGGCCATTTTCATTCTGACTGTGTATGTCCATACAGGGATTTAATGAAGTATAATTTACCCATTTTATCATTATAGATAAACTAATCCATTACAATTTAATTAAAACATCCATTTACTTCAGATCAACTTTCCTGACTGTCTACCTGTAGATGAACCTACAAACAATGTGAAGAACAGTGGAGAGAAAGGATGAACGGGAGAGCCCTATTCTCACAATAATATAGCACAGGTCATACAGTGAATATGAGATACACATAAAAATCCTTAATGGAAATGCTTCTTTGCAGAACACATGGAGAGCACGAGGAACTTAATGCCACAGTAATATTACTGAGGCCAGAAGTTTATCATCTTTGAGAGGATTAAGTATCTATAATGAGAATGTCCACAGTTACACTGCGTAAGAGAAGGAGATTATAAGGTTTCAGAATAGGCATATTATTTACTGAGGGGATTAGGAAGATGTCTTCCCTATTGACAGAAGGATCAATGGTTTCATCTTCCTGTGACGTATGTAGTACTGATTACCGTGTCTGATAGGGTTTTGGACTAGGTGAACAGTTGGTCTAACAAAAGCATTCCCAATATGAAAACCTTAATGTTTCTGTTCAAGATTTTGTGCATATAAGGTTCCCTAACAAAAACGTGGGGAATAAAAATGAACTTCAGTGAAACATAAGTTCCACCTAATTTGAGCCTAGTTTATTGTTAGATCAGGAGTAGGAAGCCTTAGAAGAACAAATAAATTGTTAGGTGTTGTTCACTTTTCCAGGCTTTTAACCTGTGCTGTACTTTCATCACACCTCCTTTTCCAATGGCAAATTTGGGTCCTCCCTGTATTTTCCTAGACTGGGATGGATGAGGAGATTGGAGATGCTCTTTCTAGAATTTTGCATGTGCAAAACATTAGGTTGATTTAGACAAGTTGTTTCGTGACTCCCAACAATAGCAAAGACTGCAAGGAGATGTGGACTATTTTTTGCTCTTTACTTGCTGTTTTTTTCAGAAGTAAAACTTCTTTTCTGATCACTCAGTCCTCATAAAAATTACTGAGAAATGCTCAGCTTAGATTTATAACATACAGCCTGATGACTTCCAAGCCATCGGTGGTGGTATCCTTGCCCAGGGGTTCTTTTTTATTCGTGCATAAAATAATGGGATGTGGCATCTAACCCCCATGCCTGTGCTGGTGAAAGCCGGTAGTCTGCATGTGGCTATATTGATTGGCAAAACTGGGTTTTGGCGAACGTACTCTGGGCTTGCTCTAGTTTTAGAAGTGTTACTGGGATAGGTGCATGACAAACACCCCCCATCCCCCCGCTCTTAATGGATATAGCCATACTGTAATAGCATTAGTGCAAACTCAGTTGTATCAATGAGAAAGTCTTTTGCTGTCATTTGTTTCGTTCAGTGATTCAATATAAGCTGTATCAGCTTAAACTTTTATTTACCAAAGAGGTTTACCCATGTAGCTGTACCAGCAGATCCTTTTAAGTTTATGCAAGCCCTTTTTTTTGCTTGAGGGGCAGGAGGTGGCAAATGAGAAGGAGAATTAGGTTTTTGGCAGGCCTGGCTATGCTGAGATGGCTGAAGATTTGTCTGTTGCAGTTCTCTGTGGGAGTTCTCTGTGCTCAACAAGGGCAGCAAAATGCTAGGCACATCTGTGCCATAGCTGCCGCAGTTGAGAGTTCACCGCTGTAGTGAAAACATGGATTTACATCCCCAGCCTCCCAGGCAAGGGTTGACACAGCACGTGTGACAGAGGTGCAAGTCCTGCAGCGCGTTACTACCAGTATTCAGCTGACCACAGGTTCGAAGACATTGCTCAGAGTAGAGCTGGTTTAAAACAGTGGTGGGTTTTACCTGATGGGTCAGGTACAGCCCCTGCTCTTAAGTATTTGGAGGCAGGTAGACGGAAACAGATGGTTGTGTGGAGAGGCGAGAGGCGTACACATTGTTAATTTGTACAGTGGTCCACTTCTTATCCTAAGGCACATGAGATCTGGACTCTTTTCCCAGCTGTGCTGCAGGCTTTCTCTGACACACAGGACAAGTAATTTTTAATGGGATTGAGGTAAAATGTGTCCCACTTTACTATGTGTATGTTTAAAATAGCCATCCTAAGCACAATCAAGTTCAAAAGAGGGAAACCAGCTCTTTGGAGGGGTAGTCAGTCTGACCTGTTTTAAATATGTGGTGCATTTTAAATACATTAAGATTTTGAGGCACTTGGGTAATTCTGTACTTGAACTATGTAAACATGCATCTTGGACGATAACGACATAATGCTAACAGCCATCTTTACATCCTTCCTGTACGACTTGTGCCTGTATGACTGTGGTAACTATATTAGCAGAAGAATATGAAAATAGTCCTAGGATGGGAAAAACATCCAATATACATTTCCATAAGTATTAAAAGGTCTGATAGCAAACCAGCAATTAAACAGCTTGTATACTTTTTTGTGGCTATGGCTTCTTTATCACTCATTTCTGTCACTCCCTGGAGTTTGCTAGCACTGAGCTGCCTTTCAGCAGAAGGAAACTTCAGGTTCCAGGTGTGTGTATAATTCCCCAAAGCGCTGACAGCTCTGCTTACAATTAGTGGTCACGGCAATATCTTACTGGCATTTCCTTTTTACCACAGCTGTGCTGGGGAAGGGAGTTGCTGTCATTCAGAATGGCTCATGGTCAGGCAGAGAGCATGGCAGAGCTGGCCAGGCTCGTGGGTGAAGAGCTGGCCAGGAGCATTTTGGCAAGTGGCAGCCAGGAAGACAAGTTCATCGGAGTTAGGTGTGTTAAAGTCTTGGAGGCAAAGTGTGGAGATAAAGCAAGATTGCTAATAGATATTTTTAATAGCAGAACTGGTTTTTGCACTGCTTGAAATCAGAGTTTTCAACAGGGCTTATTAAATACATGTGGTACTTTTCAGCGTGAATATGTAATGTAGGCCGCATAGGGTAAGTGTGACTTTTTAGAATGAAACTGTTTAAAACAACCCAATAGTGGTGCCAGTGGCTCGCAGGGCAGGAGCTTCTGAGTCTCCAGAGATACTTTAATTTTTTCAGCCCCTAGAAGAGGCACTAGTAATATAAGCTACCCCTTTCCTAGTGCTTTGTGCTAACCAGGTTTCTTCTGTTCTTTTTTGGCTGTGCAGAATGAAAGGCGATCAAGGTTAGCAGTGTGAAAGACTGGGCTCTAACCTCATTGCTGTACTTCACATAAAATGTCTGTTCAGGGGAGAGGGGAGGCAGTTGGACATATCTCGAGGAATAACATCCCAAGAAACCAGATTTCCCGACAAAACAAAATACTATCTCAGGGCTACCTGCTTGCATGAGAGAAGAAAAATTTTTTTAGATTTTTTTTTTTTTAAATATACTTTGTACTCACAGAGATTTTTTTCAGAGTAACCCAAGCCATTTTCTTAGTATGGTGCTTTCTTGTTCTAAAATTCTTCAGAGGACTCGTCCTTAAAATGCCCTGATCTAGTTCTGTGTAAGGCAGGAAAGTTTCTAATTTTCTGGTATCACTCATAAAATAACATCTTACTCAGTGGGCATGTAGAGTCAGTTAATACCTCTGCATGCAATTGCCTGCTTAATCTTAAAAAAAAAAAAAAAAAAAAAAGGAGGGCTGTGGGGAAAGCACATATATACTCTCTGCCTGAATGCATATTTGCTTGTGTGTGTATTTAGAGTCACGTATGTTTTTAAGCTAAGGAAAGTGCTTTCTGTTCTCTACCAGCCAAATTCCTGGTACTCTTTCAACCTTGTTTGATTAAAACAGCCTTTAACCTTTGCTTGAATACCTGTTTCTTAAAAAAAAAAAAACACTATAATTCATCCCTGCAACAAGATTAGGAGAACTTGGGGTGTGACAAAATTGACATGTAGCTGCCTGGAAACCTTGGGGGAAGGAGTAAGGAGGAAAGACAATTGAAACACAGTGAGTGTGAAGGCAGAGGTTGTGGGGATGGAGTCTTGTTGCAGGGCTGGCTGGGGAGCTAGCACAAGTGCATTTCCAGGCATGTTGTTTATGCTGAGACAATTCCATCTATTTCTTACTTGTGTCAGCTTGCAACCAGAGACCTGCTGAAATTTAAAGCTTGTCTTCCTTTCCTTGAGAGGAGTGGGGAGGGCTTGGAGAGACCTTGTCATCCTCTCTGCCTTCTGCTATAAATTTACTTGGACTGTCACCAGTTTGTTTCTCTCCCCCAGCCAATGTAAAACTCCATCTTCACCTTGCCCCCTGCCTATATGTGCTTGTCACAGATTAGCCGCATTTGCTCTTGACCTTGTTTTGTTTTTCCTTCTCTTCCCAGTGCCTATTATGTTAATGTCTAATTTGTGGAATATCACTTTAATACCCAATTAAAGTGCAACATGTTGAGTGCTCTGGTTTGGAAGGACCACAAACAGCAAATGGCTCTGCCGTCGGTGCAGACTGCCTGGTGCAAAGAAGTCAAAAGGAGCTTGTAATTTCTGTTTATTCAGATTCTCACTCATTTCTGCTTTAGTTTGATTGATTTGGTGGTTGGTTTTGCGGGGTTTTTTGTTCTTTGCAGAGTTTATTGCCAGGTTTCCTTTCGGGATGTTCTCTGCCCTGTGTGGGTGATGAGTTAGCACAGCACAATATGTGGCTGCGCGATGTTGCTTTGTCTGCGTCAAGGCCAGTGATGGCAAAATGGTGTCACGTGCGTCAGAGCCATCACCTTGTGCTGGTGTCAGCAGTGGATGAGCAGAATCCCTGGCCTAACCCGCTCCTGTCCACCCTGCTGCTACCCGTACCACAGGCTGAACAGGCCTTTGGGACAGCCAGGGACCTGCAAAGGCTGTAAAGGAAAAAGGACAGAGAGAGAGAATGGGGTGGTATCACCCCTACTGTCAGGAGCTGGGATTGTGGCCCATAATATGGCTGTAGGAACAAAAGGTGAGGCTCTCCTGAAGTTACTGCTGTATTCTTTTTTAATTTGTTTTGCAGCAATGCATAGTGACTGATTCTAGTGTGTGTGCACAAAAGTATTAAGATATCATACTTCCCTTAAGTCACTTGCAATTAAAATGAACAAGGCAGGCAATCTGAAAGAGATGACTGGGAGTCAAAATGGAGAAAGCTGGCCAGACCAGTATATTGCACGAAAGATGGGGCAGAGCTGAGATCTGATATCTGCCTCCCTGGGGTTTTTACCTCATGATCATACTTCCTCCTTCCATTTCCCTTTCCTCTGAACTAAAGATTAATTGTGCATTGAAATTGTAACAAGAATTCGCGGTGTTAAGAATCTGGTGAACGGAAGGGAAAAAATCCTCAAGGAAATTAGCAGTCCACGAGCATTGTCTGTTCCCTGGATATAAATTACTAGGTACTTCCCAGCCAGGGAATATGTTTTCCCTTTCTTTTCTCTGCAGCTTGCATTATCCTTAGCTAAGCATATCGTAGCATACTTGCCTCCAAGTCCATGTTTTCATCGCAGAAATCCTGATCCTGCTGAAATCTGTCGCAGGGTGGAGATTCCATTTACCCTTTGCACTTTAGTGACCGATATCCATGCTTAATGAATGCGGAAAATACCTGCTTGTTCTCCAGTTAGCAAACGGGTAAAGGCAATCATTGTAGCTTTCCTGCACCCCAATCTGCTTTTGGTCTTCCTGGCTTGTGATGGAGATCACCTGTGACAGAGAAGAGAATGTGTCAGAAAATGGTTTCTGAAACAGATTGCGCGATGTAAGAATAGGAGGTAGAGTGAAACAAAGATAGTTGACTGCAGCAAAGGAGATCAGAGGCAGGCCTCAGGAACAACTTTCTAGCTGTTTTGAGCGCTGGAGGGTTACGGGATCTCTGTGGTGAGAAGTTTTTAAGCAAGTAAGACAGTCGTCTGTCAATTGGTTGTGCTGCAGGGTGAGGAATAAACTGGAATTTTCTAGAGGTGTTTTTTCTAGTCCTGTTTTCTTATATCATTGGTAGTTATTTCAAAAGCATATTTCTCATCTGTCTTGGAAGTGAAGAAAGATTATTGAGTGTTTAGTCCTCCTCCACAAAGCTTCTGCCAGTGGAATTTGAAGGGTAGTGAGCACAGTGATGAATCCAAACTGGTCTTGAACAGAGATATTTTTTTTTCCCCCTTTCATTCATTCCAGGAAACACATTCTCTGCAGTGCTCTGAAGTCTACGCAAATCTGGAGCTTACCTCTGAGCTTGTTAGCAAAAGGCTTGATTCAAACTAGCTGTTTCTGGAGAGGCAGAAAGAAAACAACCAGGAAGAGGCAGAAACCTTGTCTTTAGAGGATGGTGGGAAGCCGTGCATAATTGTTGATTGCTCCTTCAGATGGTTTCTTTCTGCTAGGCATGCTTGTGACACTAATCCCAATAATTAAAGGACTTTCTATCCCTTCAATGTATATAATTGGTGAATGAGCTTCATGTCTACTACCCCTTCTATTTTCTGAGTGCCTCTTGGCCTTTTCATGTCTTCTGCATTGCGTCAGTGCCTCCTGGCAAATTCTGTCTATGTCTGTCCTCAGATAGAGCCAAGTGTGCATCTGGCCTTGAGAAATAATCATAAAATTTGTTCTGTCGGGAGGAGAGGCTGGGACAATCCAGTTGAGATTTCAACCTGTAGTTCAAGGTGTTTTGGGGATATCATATCACTTAACCCACCCCCTCCGGGCGTCACTTGTATCTCACACGTAAATCAGACTGGAGAAATAAGTGGAACAGATTGCTCGGTGCTCCAGAAGAAGGTTATGAGGGAAGCCTGTGTCTTTAAGGAGAGTGCCTTCTAATAAATGTTATCTGCAGAGAAATACACCAGCCCCTACATAAGTAGTTAGTGTTACTGCTTCAGTGTGGGTTTATAAAATGACTTTATCACCTCTATGACAATAATGATTAACAAGCTGATTTACAAGGGTGGGGTCACAAAGCCATTTGGCAAATTTAGCTTGTCTCACAGTGGCAGCGATACAGAACCTGAGTTTTGCAGTATTTTCACCACTTTACCTGGAATACTAAACCCTGGTGGTGGGGCTCTTAAGCAGAGCAGTAGCAACAGATACTTCTCTATGAGGATAATAACCAGGGTTTCTTCCTGTGCTTCTGATACATGAGGAGATTACAGGTCTGGGTCTTGAGGATTCAGGAGAGTTGGAGACATTTCTAGCTCCCTTCTCAGTGCTTATTCCCTGATCACTTAGCCATAATGAAGTGACAGCGTTTCTGGACATGCTGTTACATGATGCCTATGGTTGTTGGCTGCCCCTTGTGTCAGAGCTGGCAGAGTATAGAGATCTGGGTACGCTTCTCTTCCTTCTCTTTGATTCTGGATAGCTTCTGTTAAAATATCCTTCATCTGTTGATTGTCCATTATCTTGAAACTTATATTAAGAAAAAAAAAATTTAACTGCTTCTGATTTTACTTTCATTATCATATGTTGGAAGTTACACAGACTAGCAAATTTAACAATTATTTTGATTCAGAAACTACTGCACTTTTAAAAGTTGGTAAAAATACACAGACAGGGTAGGAGATTTGATGACCCTCACTCAAATTCACAACGTAGACTCCTGCAGGGATGGAGGTCTTACCCCTTACCTTTACTTCTTAGCTAGCATAGCTGACAGGAGCCCTGCCCTCAGCCTTCAAAATAAACACTTACTGCCCTGAGAAATGTCTGCAAACTGTACTGTTTCTCTTCTCCTGTCCAGAAATTTCATCATGTCTGATACATTTCAGCGTTGATTTATGTGGCCATCATGCAAAGGTCAGATATTTCTGTGGATCTGGTCTAATAGGTGGGTGGAAGGCTATGAAGGCGTTACTTGAAGCAGTAGTGGATTATAGTTGACTCATTTTCCCTTCTGTTTCAGCACATCACACCTCTAGTTCCCCCTGAAACCTTTGTAATATTAACTTTTTGGGAATGACACAGTCTGAGTTTGGAGGGGACTTCTATGCTTACCTTGTCTAATCAATATTTGATTGCTTTTCAGTGACACCCAGTCAGAGGCTTCTACTATGTCTTTCCTAATTTGAACAACTGTCAGGAACTGGAACAAACTCTAACTACTTTTTGTGTTGGGGTTTTTTTTGTGCTTTTTTTTTGTCTTGTTCTGTTTTCCAAACAGAAAGTTATTACAAGCTGTGAGTTAAGTTTACTACTGCTCTGGGTTAGAACTCTCAACAGAGATGAGAAGTTCAGCCACTGTTACCTTGGCCACTTTCCTCATTTGGTTTTTAATATGAAAACATATATATTGCAACACTGTGCTCACTACATTGGTCTCCTGTGGGACTAGTTTGTGCAACCCTCCATCCTGCTGGTAAGTATGTTCTCATACAAGGAGTCTTTGTTGACTGAAAAGGGAAGACAAAATGACTTGGCTTCTCTATGCTGTGTGTAATAGGCTGGAATTTTGGACTGCCTGTACTGTGCTGCATGGGAGGAGGAGGTTTAGGGGCAAGGCTAGGGATGGGGAGTGGGGGTCTTCAGAGGTGACTTCTATCAGCATTGTGCTCGGCCCGACGAGCTCAGATGAGGGATGGGGTCAGGACAGAGCTGTAGCTCAGCATGTGTCAGAGGTGGGGGGATTGCCTCTCTTCTGGCGCAGGGCAGCATTGTGGGCTCAGAAATGTGTCATGAGGTAGGGCACAGGGGTACCAGTAAGGGTACCCTGGGCAACACATGCTGCTCTCGAAAGTTGACTGTGGGCAGCAGCCCTGTTGTGCACATAGTGGGCAACTGAGGAGGATTTCTCTGCCTGTGGAGGATGCTGTGGTCTATGGCCGTTCCAGTTCTTATTCTCTGAAGAGAGCTGGCTGCCCACTTGTTTCTGAAAACATCACCTTGATAGAGCAAGGGTAACTTCCAGTCTTTGGATAGAAGGATCAGGAAGCCTCTGGGGGCCAGCAGCCTTCCTGACAAGTAGTTAAACTTTGACTGATCACACATTGCCCTCATGATCATATTAATGTAATGTATCCAAAGGGATTTCAACTTGTACCATAGCCCCTGCTGCCTTTCATCTTCTCTGTCTTCCTGCTGAATCAGGAAAAACATAACCCAGTGCACGTACATCATGTTTTCCCGCTGCCCAAGGCCCTTGCAGCCATTGCCAACATTGGCTTGTCTGCTAGCGTTTGGCAGTCCCCATGTTTCACCCCAACCTCACTCATACAGAGCATAATTGTTTCTTTGGATTTATACTGCTACCCAACTGAACAGAAGCACAAAGATATACAGAGAAGAAAGTTTGATTTACCTTTATTCATAACTTTGGTATGAAAAGCCTCTGTTTTAGAAATCACCTAAAATACTTGTCCTAACATCCCTTTGGCATGTGTTCAGATACTGTGTATCCCTTTAGTTTCTCCTACTGCTGTAGACCAGGTCTCTGCCTTCCCCTCCTGCTTGCCAATACCACCTCAGCGTTCCTGAGCTGGCTGCAGGAGGCTGGGCAGCAGGGAGGGTTGCTGCTCCTCCTGGCTCTCTTGGCTTCTCTCCCCTCCTCAGCAGCCCCAGCACCTGCGGCCATGCTCTGGCCGGAGGGATGCTCTCGACACAGTGGCCAGGGAGCCTGTACGGGAGGGTCCTCCAAAACACAGTTTGTCCCGTTTAGGGTGGGAGATATGTGGTGGTTAGTGTAAAAAGCAGTGTCAATTTTGTTGGTTTAAATTGTAAGTGCTTTGCGGGCAGGGCCTGTCTTTTATATATGTACATGTGGATGTGTATTTTTATACAATTCCTAATGCGAGACATGCAGTTAGGAGCTGTAGTATGGAAAGCCACGGCTTGCTGTCCTGGGGTAGCTTAGAGAAGGGTTTTTGCAGATCCACAGAGGTGGACAGTGATTCTGATCTGAACACTGGGGATATTTAGAGATACAACTTGCTTTGGGCCTTGAAACACAAGTATTTTCCTCCTGTTGCCACCAGGCAGTGTACCCCAATGTATTCCAGGTGCAGCAGTGGTAAGCTAGCTGTACAAGCATGGCCCCGTGTCCAGAATCCTTTTGGGATGGGTTCCTTGACCAGTTTAGGAAGAGAAAGCTGCATTGCACCCTTCATCAATTGGTGACCAGGATGCCATCTTCAGTCACCTTTCACCCTTAATTTGGACAACGAAACAATTGCTTGCACTACAAAGAATTTGGATTAGAAAACAGACCTTGCTCTTCATGTGTGCTGTAGATAGAAGAGAATCTGAACTCAGCAAAATTTTGTTTTAAGCTTGATGCTTTTTTTTCCCTTTAAAAAGAGGCAGGAATACATTTTTAAGCCTTTGCAGGTGCATGTTGAGGCTGTATTATGTTACAGGGATAAGTCAATTTTTGTTCCTTTCTGTTCCTTTGGCATACTCTTAACTTAGTTTTGTGCTAAATTTCCACATTTCTTATGAAAATCAATGGACTGTTCTGCAGCTCGTAGTGTGTGATTTCACAGTTTCTCTGTTTTGTAAACTTATTTTGTAAGCTTATTTTGTAAACTGAAATGTCCTTAGGAAAGGTTCGGGTCAAAGCTTAGGAATGACTCCCAGCAGTGAGAACAGAAGTGTGCTGTGTGTTAGGCTGCATGGAGGCTGCGGAGTCTCCATCACTGAAAGGCTTTAGTAGCAGATATGGCTGTAAAGAATAAGGCAGATGTTGCTGGCTCTGCCAAGACGGCCTCCTGAGGTCTTTTTTTTTTTCTCCATGATTTCCCTGATATCTGGATAATGCATTACATTTGTTTAACACACTTCTGTTCTTTAATCGCTTGTGTTTCCTTGAAACTCAAGATCAGATTCCAGCATCAACTGGGAGAACATCTTGGGACTCTGCCTTTGTGATTCTAGGATGTCTAAATTGACCGACTGACCCTGGGCCTCCGACTGTTGCAAGAGAGTGCTTAGTCACAGGAGAAGTTTTGACACCTTTGATTACATGTTCTACGCTCTTTTTCCCAAGCCATAAAACACTCACTGGGGAAGTGTTACCATGAAACTCCTCTTGGGGACAGCAAGTAGAAATCTTCCTTTTTGCTTGCCAGAGTAAATGGAGATGAGGATTTTATTCTTATTAGCTACAAACACGAATGAGGGAAGGCTGCAAGGAAAAGTCATATCCTGTGCACAGCCCTGAGGTCTCTGATGAAACAAAATGACACAAAATTTACAGATGCTAAAAATAGTGATAACATCAGTTTGATGTTACATTTTGTCTTCCTCCTATAATACAGTAAAATGGCCTGTAATTCACACTGCAAAATTGGCATGCATGGCTCTTTGAAGATATCATCTTCGTTGTATGTCTGTGGTGGCCAGAGTTACAAGCCAACCCACTACAGTGCTACGAGGAGCCATACAAATAAATAAATAAATAGGGACAAATAACACCGGCTCCTTGGGGGCAGCTGCCCACTCTCGATCTGTCTTGCTTAGGTTGCGAGCTCTGCAGCACAGGAAACCTTTTGTACCTTGTACAAACTTAAATTCAGCCCGGGTGCTTAGGAAGGTAATAGATTATATTAATTTTGTTTATTACATTATATAAAATGTGATTTTAATTCAGAGATCTAACTTCTAAGTCCTTGCTGACAGTGACATTAGTACAGATTTACAGAGTTTGTTTGCAGCTCTGTCTTCAGCCTGGCATTTTAAGCTGAGCTCTCGTGGCCTGTCAGAGGTAGTTGCTGTAGCATGAAAATGCTGTGGAAAATCTGTATGTATTGTGGTATATTTACTATCTTTGTATGCGTATTTCGTCTGTTAGTGCTAAATGGCTTTTTGGACAGTGATTGTAGCCATGTCACTAGCTGGGTGGCTTCACTGTTTTCTTTCCTCCTGTTTATTGAATGCTATCAGCTTTTGTGTCTTTGCCCTGCTCCCAACTTGTTTGGCTTCCCTCTGTAACTCCGGAGTCTGCAAGCAAAAGATTTCTTCCTTTAAAATGAAAAACAAAACCCAGCCTAGGGGAGCTAAACTAACTTCTGACCATCCATTAGAAGGTTAGTAATACCGCTACCTTGAACTATGACTTCATTTTTCTATTTCATGCAGCAGCTTCTCCGCATTGTTTATATTCTGGTTGAAGGGGATCTTCCTATACCAGGATGCAATAGGAACGTCATTTTTCCTCTAGCATGAGCAGATGTCCTATCTGCAGTACTAGCAATAACATTGCCACTTCCTGTTGGTGCAGATGTTGTTAGCAGGCAAGAGCTGAAAGCAAAGAGGGGGCACGTTTCATCCCGTGCCATTCAAGGCCGTCAACATCAATGCTACCTATGCACCTCCTTTTCCACATGTACTCTTTAACAGTGGCTATCTCGGCTAGCCGGCAGGAAGTTGCCCTGGAAGACAAATTTATTTCCTTTCCACTTTACATAGGGGAGGAGTGCTTCCAAAATCTCTGTTGTTCTTCTCTGCCTTGAACCTTTGCTTTCTCTAGATCCGTTTACACTAAACCCAGATTACAAGTGGTCTGTTACCATACTGAGGGAAAGGGTGCCTGAACTGAATCCGGCACACATTTAAGTGTAAATCTCCCCATTCCTAGGTTTCAGGGCACAGCCCTGTGAAAGCCTTCCATCAGCAATTATTGCATTCTTTTTCCTTTTTATAAGAGTTCACTATCAAATCCTGTGACACATTTCTATCACTAATCTGGCAGGCTGCCATTCAGACCACAGGAAGCCTGGGAGAGAAGAATATACACTTAAGGCCTTATTCCATCTTCATTATTCCCTACACCAGCAGAATTCCTTAAAGTCTCTGGAAGTTTGATCTGAATGGAAAGTATTTTGCCTGAATAGCACCCCTTATTGAGACATTGTCACCGAGTCACAAATTCAGATGAGTGTTGTGGCTAGCAGTTTAATCTATACTGCATGGCCGTTTTTTCACACCAACACAGGGAGTGCTAATCACTTCTAATGGTCTAGCAGGATTGTCAGGCAGTGAGGGACTTCTTGATTTGAGAGCTGGAAAAAAACCACAGTTCCTATTTGAGAGTTTTTCTGAGAATTTATTCATTTTGGCAACGAGGGGAATATTGTATTTTAATGGTCTTCAATGGGAAACACAACTTTACTAAAGGAAGAAAGCCAGGGTTCCCGTTCACAAAAAATATGCAAAAAAACTTGAGCTTTGGAGGAAAAGGAACAGAGACAAAGCTGCGATTTGTGCACAAAAAATAGCAAGAAATGAAAATCATAAATGTCAGGCAGTATCCATAGCTGTCAGTTAGCTGATAACATAGAAGCCGTAAACTCTTCTTCTATCTACTTTTTTGTGCCTTAGTGTAGGAATGCATTGTTGTACTTAAAATGGCTACTAATTTTGTATGTTATTGCCATAGAGACTTACAGAGAGATAGTAACTTTGTTTTATATTTGGATTGTTGCCAGTTCATTGGCTACTTTTACCACTGGTGATTTCGTGGAGCTATGATTGTTGGGAAGTAACTTTCCTCTTGTTTTAACCAGCAGCACCTAGCTGCATTTCTGTATTAATAAATATTGTCTCAGTCCTTCAGGGAGTTCTAGTCATTTTTTGGGGGGTTTGTTCAATGTTGTCTTCTCCTTGTTTCAGGTTATTGAAGGAAAGCTGGCTCCTTTCTTGGGGAAGGTGATCAAGTTTGCCACCTCTCATGTGTACAGCTGCAGCCTTTGTAGTCAAAAAGGTTTCATCTGTGAGATTTGCAACAATGGAGAAATCCTTTACCCCTTTGAGGACATTGCTACAAGCAGGTACTGTAATGTCAGTCATGCATTTGACTTGTGTATCGTATCTTTGCGGATTCTCAGCCTCGTGACCTCTTATTTAAATAACTAGGGACTGGACCCCACTAATGCACATTTCTGGGTAGCTACACTTGACTACTGGTCCAGGGAGGCTACCATGAGCAGACTTGAAGTAGATGGGAAGAGCTACTTCCCAAAGCCCCGTAAGTCTCAGAGCAGCTGCTCAAAAAGGGAAGAGTCCTCAGTAGCATCACACAGGGTGATTTATCCAAAGCTCTTCTGAGTTTGCAAAGTGTCCTGAAAAGCTAAATGGATTCTCTGGAGTGATCACAGACATCTTTCTGGTACCTGATGTCACTGTGCCCCGATGTACTAGGATTGTCCATTCTAAAAACAATAACCATTTATTCTGAAGTGTTTTCCCCATGAAGTGTTACAGTTAATTGTCTGCTTTCTGTGTGCATACTCCTCTGTGCCTATGTATGTAAGATTTTTTTTTTTTTTAAATGGCATTGCTATTCTCAGGTGGCTACAAAATAAATACAAGCGTATGCCAGTCCTAAGTTAAACAAAATAACTTTTATTTCACATTATATGGAGTGCTGGATGCCAGATCAGGGACAGGAGTTGCATGGAAAACCTAGAAGCAAAATGCATGAAACCAGAGCGGGCTTGGCAATGCAGCAGAGTTACTACTCTTTTTCAAAAATGTCTTGGATTTTGAATAAAGGAGATTTTTTTTTTTTTTTAAAATCAACAGAAAGACAGTATATCTGACAGCACAGCATTCCTCCATAGATAAGTACTTTTCTGGCTGTTTCAAATACAGTCATATTAATTTGTTCTCCAAAGTGTTCCGTTGAAGGGAAAAAAAAAATTGAAGAGCCACCTTTGGAAACAATCAGGACTAGCCTGTTAAAAGAGCTTCGTTAAGAATCTGATTCCCCTGCGTGCACAGAGATGTTAAATTACAAGTAACCAAGGACTACTCTTCAGGGATTTTCAGCCTGACCTGAGTTTCAAAGACTGTTTGCACATTCTTCTTCCAGACTCTCATTCTAAAAAATGCATTGACAAAGCAGTGGACATAAGCTAAACAAGGTGTGCAGCTGAGCTCTTTAAATGGTTTTCAAGAATGTATCTAGGGTGCATGGTGAGATAGGCTGAGTTAAAAAGAGAGAGACTAAGATGACATAAAACATAAGATGTCTATTGAGACTGTATAAAAAGCGATTGAAGATATTCCTGAAAGATTGATGAGAACGTGTGAGAGCATTTGAGAAGACAAGTTTACTTGAAGTGTCTGTGCATTTGATTTCTCTGAGGGATTTTTGGTCACAAAAACTTCGTTGGGTGTATATTGTTCCCCCGCCCTTCAGCTGGGATCAGGCATACCTTGCAATTACGGAGTTCTGTAAAAACCTTCTGGAATCAAATAGTATTTGTCAGCAGTTCAGTGAAAGCAAAAAGAAGCTGCTCTAGCTCCTGTTTTTATGTGAATTAGAAGCCAGAAAGGACTTTTGTTCATGTTTCACAAATGTGAAGTCGTGGTTGATGTCATGCCAAAGACAGCGGTCTTTGTTAATGATTTTAATTAAAACACAACCAGTATGAAAGGTTCTCCAATATTTCTCTTTCTTATTTTGTCAGAGGTCATTCTGCTTACTCCTTTTGTACTCCTTATCACTAAACCTTGCTTTTATCCCCAGCATTTTCCATTTCCCTTCTTAGTTATTTTTCTCATCTCATCTCATTACTGCTTTGCACATGCACCTGTGCAAAAATAACCAGGTTATTTCAGTTCCATATTTTTGCTCTTTTCCACCTTCAGGCTGGAGGCAAGTCACGCCAAAAGAGGAGCTTGTGTGTTTTACTGTGCAGCTCCATCAGCTGCAAAGCAGTGAAGGAGAAGGCCAGGTAGAGGGGGGTTTGTGTTTGTTTCTGTCTCTTACAGATGAGAGATTTCTGAGGTGTGTGTGCTGACCACTACAATGACAAGAGGAGGCTAGTTAGAAATAGGTAGATGTACAGAGTAGCCTGTGGCAGATGGAATGGGAAGTCACAAAAGGTTCATGTGAAGACTTGCAATTGTACCTGAAGTTTCTGATTATGTGTGTTCAGCTTTCATTGTTAGTTAAGTGTCATACAGAGCTCTAAGTAAACAGTTAGCTCAGATTTGTGATTTGGTTGTACTATTCTGAGTCCACAACGTGCAGTGAAAATTGACTATGATTCCCTTTCTCCATCCTGGTTTTCTGGAATTGCTCAGTACTAGACTGCCAAGTATCCTGGTTGTAGCAGCTGAGTTAAGGAGGGAAGAGTAGCTGAGCTCTGCAGACTATGTTTTTCCTTCTTGCTCTTGAACGTTGCTCATTCACTTTTGAGCATGCTACTAATTCTCCCAGCAAACCGAGCTGTTAGGTTAGAAATATTGAGAAGTGGGTGCATGACAGCTTTTGCAAACTTCACCTCACTGTTGAATGTTTGATAAGTGAAGTCTGTTTGTGTGTCAGGGGGGCTGTGTCTGTCTGTGTTGAGCTGGCATTTGTTTTTCTGGCTACCTCCCTGACCTTTCTCGCTCTTTGGAGGGAAGAATGACAGCTGTCAGAGAGGCCATTGCAATTCAAAGGTGGTTCTCAGCTGGCTGTTACCTTTCCATCTTCATGGTCTCTTAGGTCAGCTTTAAGGTGGAGAGATTGTTTCTCTTCAAAATATTCTCAGCAGTTTCTGGAGCAGTCTTGAGTAGGAATTTATGAAGGATGGGTCGTCTTTAGATAGATACTGCTGAGAGAAAAGGAGGGCCCCTCTTGAGGGCTGGAGTTTCTCTTTGGTCAGGTTATTTGCTTGAGAGTCATTTTTGTCAGTCCTTGAGCAAACAGAGTGAATACCTGGGTTATGCACTCCTCAGGGTTTGAATACACATATATTACATACCCTTCTCTCACTAATCAGCGTGACACATTCCTTTGTTGGCAAACGGTTCCAAACCAAACACAATCAGTTCACTTAATTAGCGGGTCTGTGGGCTGTGCTTGGCAGGCTCTTTACATCCTGCTCAACAATACAACGCAACAGTTTGCTGCCTTGAATGTAAGGGTGGGCTCACAAAGTCATAAGCTTTCTAATGATATTTCCTTTCTGTGGCTTTTCTTAGGAGGTGGCCATTCGGCACAGAGCTTAATGAAAGCTGTGATTCAGTAGTTAAACAATTTCTTAAAAATTGCCCCATCCTTTTGGATGCCTCAGTCTGATTCCTCTGGCCCCCATTTTCCTCTTTTCTGTCTTACCCATATTTATATAACAGTTCATCAGGGTCCTTTCTAAATTTCACAATTTCAGCATCGTTTTGAAGGCCTTTAAATCATGAGACCTTTATTTAAAGCCTCCGGAGTTAATTGCACATTTCTTGGAGCAAATTGCCAGCTAATGTAAACTCTCACAGCTCTGCTTTTGCTGGAGCTCTGGCAGCTTAAACAACCTGAGCATCTACCTCCTGTTTTGTTTCTTGGACTAAATTTGCCCTCGGCTTAAAGCTAGCAAACAAACATATAAAATTATCTTATTATATCACTAATTGTATTTTTACAAGTGTTGCAAAATGAGTTTAAATATCCCTGGTTATAAATTGGCTTGTTAGAGATATCCTTGCCCATTTGTTAGCAGCCAGGCACTGCTGTTCAAATTGTTCTGATATTGCTTGTTCTTCATTAATGTGGTGAAAAATTTTTGTTTCTTTCTCCTAAAATAAAAAAAGAGAAGTGAAAAGAAAATGCCTGTATAGTGGTACTGTTGTCTGTAATATGTGGCTGTATTTGTTTTATAACCTAGAACAATTTCTAACAAGTTTTAAATCTTAAGCAATACTGAGAAAAATATCATTGGAACGAGAATAGAATTATGCATTAAAAATAGTTTTCTGTCCAATTAGATAATTAAGTAATTGTATGCTATATTATAATTATTTATATTTTTATATATATGTGGATAGCATATTACTATGTGCTACCCAATTAATAAAGTTTTGGTCTTGCCTGTGTGTCGGCATCCTAGTGACTACTTTCACAGGCAATTGCTGTGTTTTGCTGGTAAAGCTACTTGCTTGGTTAAGAACTATTTAGTCAATTCCTTGTCTTTTATGTGGTGACTATAGATGTACGTGAACCATGGAGAGTTGCTCTTTTGTGTTCGTATTCATTTATCAAGGCTAAACTGTTTCCACTTTGCGAAGTTAAATAGTTCTGCAGATCAGTTAAGACATGTAGACCTTTTAAGATACAAACCAGAAGACCCAAGTTTAAAATAGACGTGCCACAGAACAGGCTTGACTGTATCAACCAGCTTGGATGCCTCTATAATCTTTGGCTACCATCCTGATAAGACCCATGAATATACTTAACTTTACACATAGTGAGAAGTCTTACTAAAGAATTTGAGGCTGTGCTTAGCTTTATGTGCATGTCAGAGTTTTTGCAAGATTACAGCTCACTGTGTTGTGGATGCTGTGTCACTGGACAAAACCAGCTTTGAGCGTTTGGGAGAATATTAAAGATAGATACTGGGTGGAGAGACTGAAATACGTAGTATAGAGCATTTCCAGAAAATACCTTGGCACAGGTCAAAGACATCACTCAAAGTACATCGTTTTCCCTCTTGCTTTGATTAGTCTGTGTTATGCTAGACAGCCTTTCCCCAAGCCCAGTTCACCTGAAATGTGCTAGTAGTTTAGTACCTGATTTTTTTAAGAGCTTAGCTTATCAGATGTTGGTAGTTGGTTCAAGGCACCCTGAAGTGATCTGCTCAGCACTTCTTTAAAGAAACTAAGGCACCTAAGTAGATGTTAAGTTCTCTTGATAATTTAATTTCACCTGAATCTGTCAATACTGGTCAAAATCGTCTGGCCCAGATCTTCTGATATTTGTCTGTGCCGGGCAGCGCAGTAATGTTATCTAGAATACATAAAAAGAAAGAGATAAAATATTCTGCTTTTTTATCAAGCATTGTATTTTGGAACTGAATTAGCTTTAGAGGTTTTTTTTACTTGCCTCATGTCAGAGTGGTATTAACGTTCAGCATAGAGGCAGATATCTATTTCAAGTAGGAAGGTCTCTGCAGTGCTCCCTTGTGCTTTCCCCGCTGATGGCTGAACATGGCAGCCATCTCGCTTCCGGTTTCTCTTTTGCAGTTTCCCTGCTGTGCCCTCTTCCTCACTGTAGGTATTTCCAACTTGCCAGTCAAGACCTTTTAATTCTTCCTCCTCCTTCCTCATGCAAATTCCCCTTTTAAGATAGACTTATCCATCTCCCAAATACGGTTCCTTGTAGACCAGACAACAGCTTTTCAATTGCTTTTTAGCCCATGAAAGCCAACACTGCCAACTCTAAGTGCTCAGAAATTCTAAGAGTACGTTAAGAATCTTGTTGTTTATATACTTTATTTTTTTAAAAGTTAAGTTCATTTTTTCCATCTTGGGTCCAGGTAGACATGTCTTCAACATTACAGCAGAGCTACAAAGTCCAGGGGCCTTTGCCTTTCTCTTTTATTGAAAGCATAAATCCTGGCTTAATCACAGGATTTCCAGACTTGAGACTTACTGAAAAATGCAAAATGGTAGAATCATGCAGTCAAATCATAACAGTTGAGGGCAGTATGTTAATAATACTGTTAATAGTATTGCCTGACTCTTTGCTTTTAGGTCTTCAACCACCACTTTGTGAATACAGTTCATTAATAATAGGAGAGGTAGAGGGGCGAAGTTCAGTTCATGGTGTGGCAGCTGGCAGAGGATATACATCTGAGCAATGTAAACACTTGAATCTCTGTGGCATCTCAGCCTCTCCAGTGGTTTGCAGGTAGTGGATCTACCACATGTAGGGCTTTTCCCCTTTCCAAAGTAACTTAGCTCCACTGACTAAAGTGTAAACACATGAGTTTCAGATTAAATGTTTTAATACTGATTTTAGTGTCCCTTTACTGATCTCTTGTGAACTGCTGTGTACAGGCTGCATTACTTGGCTTGGAATCTCTGAACTTGGACAACTCGCAAAGTGCAGTACTGAGGTTGACAGTCAGTCCTTAGTTCTCCTGCTGGATGCAACTATTGAAACATACGTAGATAAATGTAGTGTAAATCTCTGCAGCCACAGCTGGGGGAAGCTGAGGACACGCTTCCCTCCTTAACCAGGAGCAACAGAGCTCTGCAACGAGGAGTCTGGGAGCTGCAGGATTCCTTTGCTCCTATTTGACCCTGCTGCCATGCTCTGGTGCGGTAACTCACCCTGTGTATGGAACTGTCATGGGAGGATAGCACGTGGTTAAATCAAGCTGTGCATGTTCAGCCCTGGCCCATAACAAGTTGTTTGGTGAGCACCCAAAACGAAGGCCTGCTCTACAATTTCTCTGGGTCTAGCAATGGAGGAGTTGACACTGAGGCTGTCCCCCGCTGGTGGAGCACTGATGGTTTTCTCTCCCCTCCAGTGAGCTGTCCACTTTTCCTCTCATTTGTGAGGCTTTAATATATCTGACCACTTTGCATGTCTGTTGAATGCAGTTAACCTTGGCAGTGGGTCCTGGAATGACAGGACGAGGGGCAAGAGATGGTGCAGACAGGGAGGCACCCAGTGGCAAGCCCTGGGTGGCCGAGCCAGGTTAGGGGCTTATTCATTCATCCTCCCGCCCTGCCTGGGACGCTTCTCCAGCAGCTCAGTCTAACCCATGCAGGGTAAAAGGGAGCAGACCCTGGTCTAGCACTTTTCATGCAGGGACACCAGGTAGCGTGTCATTCAGCCATCCTGGGGTGGCATTACTAGAGCAACAGTGGTGGTGGTGGCCACAGGTGCTGCGTCAGGCTGTGTTTGGGCTGGTCCCTGCGGCTGTTCCAGAGGTGCGAACCACGGGTGCTCTACTTGATGAGTCCCATCAGTGCAAGCTGGTGGTTGCTGTACACCTCTTGCTAGCTGCCACCCATAACCAGCTCATCCCTCTGCATGGGTTCCTCCAGCACATGAGCTGGGCCGATGGTTGGCAGTTACAGTTATTTACACTGTGTCTGTACCCTCTGGGGCCAGCCCAGGACTCAGCTATGCCATTATAAATGAGGACTGTCTTCAAGCTCTGCTGGCATATCAAGGGTAACTCCTGTCTGATGAGCAGGTATATGGAAAGGAAAACTATGATTATGCCTTGAATCACTGCTGGGTCCCTGAACACTAAGTTAATCATTTAGAGTGCCTTTCAGACATGTAACAATTTGAGGGGCAGGGCAGTGGGCTCTGCTCTAGTTTTGATTGGCCTTTGTTTTTCCTCTTTAGAGGCAAATTTTTCAAAAGAAAGTCTGAAGTATTAACAGTTTTTAAGTATGGTATTTAAAAAAAAAAAACAAACAAAAAACACAACCCAAAACCGTGTCTAGTAAAGACCATAAGTGTGTCATACAAGCCATTATCTTAACAAGCTCCTTATAGGGACAAATCAATGTCATATTAGTGCCAACTTTCTTCCATTCATTTACTACATGGGCGTCATTCCCTAGGCAGGCTCCTTGCATTGGTTCCTAGGCAACTGTAATAATATTGCTGCACGTGTGTGTCAGGCATTGATTGCCTTTGGGGCTTTGTGTTGTAAGTGAACACAGGCTAGTTTCCCTTTTCTTTGTATTCTGCTAAAGTCTCTGAGAGTTTTGAAGGGTGCGTCTGTGATATTCACAGCTGAGCAATTCAGAAATACTTGCAGACTGGCACAGGTGCATAGTGTGGGATGGTCAACATGCTGGAATCCCTAGGCAAGGCTTACCTCAGCTACTGTGTTTGCTCTTTGGGGTTTTTTAATAGCAAAGTTACAGGTGGCGTTGCATTTTGGATACTTGGTGAATGTACAGCATCATCTAAAGAAAACATAATGAACAGCCCTGGTTTATCTTGTTTTTACTCTGCACGGAGGGAAAGAAAAAAAACACGAGTTCTAGTCAATGAAGTGTTCATTCCTAAATCAAATCCTTACTGAAATTCCTTTCAAGGGATTACTCACTTGAGCAAATGTGTGCAAGGTCTGGCACAGGGGAACTGGGTTTTTTAAATGAAAAAATGGAAGTTAATGTATAAAATTACAAGAGAAAGGATGCTGGGTAAATATGTGTCCTAGTTTCAGCTTAATTCAGAGTTCATTTTCTTCCTCGTAGCTGCTATAGTGCTGTGTTTTGGACTTAGTATGAGAACAGTGCTGATAACACACTGATGGTTTAGTTGTTGCTCAGTAGTGTTTAGTCTAGTCAAGGACTTTTCAGCTTCCCATGCTCTGCCGGGTGCACAGGAAGCTGGGAGGGGGCACAGCCAGGACAGCTGACCCAAGCTGGCCAAAGGGCTATTCCATACCATCTGACATCACGTTCAGTATAGAAACTGGGGGAGTTGGGAGCAGCAATCGCTGCTCTGGGCCGGGCTGGGCATCGGTCAGCGGGTGGTGAACAATTGCATTGAGCATCACTTGTTTTGTATATTCTTTTATCATTACTATTATTATTATTTTCTGTTTCTCTACTATCCCATTAAACTGCCTTTATCTCAACCCACGGGTTTTAGGTTTTCTTTTTTTCAGTTCTTTCCCCCATCCCACCGGGGCAGGGGGAGGGTGAGCGAGCGGCTGTGTGGTGCTTAGTTGCCAATTGGGGTTAAACCACAACAATATGGCACTGCAGTGAGACAGGAGAGCTCTTTGCCCTTCTCAGCTCTTCTAAGAGCTCCTAGCTGACCTTGAGCAAGTCAGTTCACTTCTTGTTTCCCGTTTGTGAGGTAGGAATGGCAGTATATCTGTCATCCACCATTTGTTCATTTTGGGGATGGACAACATAACCATGAGCTATTTTGATTCCCCATTTGGTGTCTGGAAGCCAGACAGGTACAGCCCATGTGCGTGATACTGAAGTTGTCCTAATAAACCTTGCTAGTCCCAGCAGCTTCATCCTAACATAGTCACGCTGATCAGTCTGTCAACCTGTAAGGTTCCTAGGAGACAAATAAAACTGTCTTTCAGATGACATCCTGGGACACCAGATGATCATCCCTGGTTTATTTTGTCTGTTTAAGGTGGAAGGTCTTTCAGATCTCTCTGTGTTGCACCCCCCTCTTTGGGTGCCTGATCTTACCCATGGGCACCTAAATGGTGGTGCAATACAGAGAAGAAATAAAGTATAATCAATTGGTTGTGCAGAATCTAGAATTACTTGAGCCATAAGCCTGTGAAATACATGTGGGAAGCATGGAAAGAATTTGCCAGGATTTACAATTTACCAACTATTGATATGTATGTATTTCAGATGCTCGGACTTAATGGGAGAGATACAAATGTTGGCATTTCCTCAGCATACAAGGAATTATTTTATGCTTTTAATGGAGAAAGGCTTTTCTTTTATAACTAGTAATGATAATAATAAAAGCATTATAATGCCTGTCTGGCTGTGGAGAGCTTTGCCCTTTCTCTTTTATACTTTTCAGTCCAATAGAAATTACTTAGAGGATTGAATAATTCTCTGCATTTTTGTTACTCCAGTGTTCAAACAAGTAAAACATCCTTACAACATAAAACACCCCCTATAGTCTCAACAGAAATTGAGTTGGTCAGGAAAGAGGAAAAAAGAGAGAAAACACTGAAGTAGAGAGGAAGCTATTTTAGGCGCCTTCTTAGAAGACTGAAAGTCTGTTTGAAAACAACATGCAATGTTCATCAATTCTTGAAATAATGTTTGAAAAGTAGCAAGATGCTGTTAATGTGCAGTGTTGCTATATCATTCATTAAAGAAAGAAACGTGAAAGACCTGAACGGCTACGGGCTCATCAGCTCATTATCAGTGGTGTACAGAAGTCACAAAAGATGCAGGGACTTTATTGGCCTCTAGCCAAAGAAGTCATCAGGATTCAGTACCTGAACTGTGAATTACCTATGACAACAACAAGGGTTAAGGGAAAGAAACTAAGTGTAGTGAACTGTTACGTGATCCTTTTATATACTACAAAATTTGTGTTTTCCATAGAGAAATAAAAGCATTTTAGAATACTGAGGCTTGAAAACAACAGTAAAGAAAAACTGTGACTCTCATATGTGGAGAGAAAATTAGATGTCAGGATTAAATACGCCATCTATTTGTAATATTCTAAGAAGGAATATAATTTTGGTGGCGTTTTTGATATCACTGGAAAACTTCTTTGAGTGAGGTTAGGAATGGTCAACCAGTTGACATTTGCAGGGTCAGTTAAGGCTGACTGTATTTGATATGATGCAAAGCTGTAGGTGGCTTGGGGTAGTACAGCTCCATCACTTGAAAGGGCGTAACTTACCATTTGCCCAAAGGCAGAGCAAGATCAGCATTGCCCCTCTGCCCCGGTGACTGAGTCTCTTTAGCAGTGAGGGGATACAAGCATGCAGTGAAGGCTGACCCAGGTATCCTCTCTACCTGTCCCTGCAGAGAGCAAGAGGCAGCTTGCCAATTCAGAGCACCATTCTTGCAAGTGGCTGGTTTGTTGTCGTCTGCACCCCGCGGTTGGGGCTGGGAGTACATCAGCCTCCACTGGAGAAAGCAGAAGATAGGTCTTCAGAGCGGCAGTCAGGGGTGGGGGTACTAGAATGGACTGACGATGGTCACGATGGCTGCTGGTACGCTGCGCTGTGAGACCTGGGGCTGGTGGTTTGCGCTGCCTCTGGTTGACAGTGTGGGGTCCTGGTCAGTGCTTCAGCTGTTGCACCAGTTCTAATAAATAACAGTGCAGACATTTCTTCTCTCTCTTTTGGTTCTGAGCAATGTGAGAGAAGTTTGTTAATTTCTTCCACTGAGCTTAGTTCTGAAAAATTATTTCATATTAATTTAAACACCATCAGTCTTTATTTTCTCTGCTGATGGCCTTTTACTGGGGAGAGCAGGTGTGGTGGCTCCTCTCCTGTCCTGCTCCATCCATTTCAGCAGCAATTTCTGATAAGTTTTGTCACCTCCATGCGTACTTTGGAGAAATACTGGGCGAGCGTAGGGAGTGGCAATGTGAGAGCACAAAATTACACTCCTCATCAATCATTACCCTCTAGCAACTTCCAGGGCACTGTAAATTGCTGACTAACAAGGGAGAATTAGCTTGATAAAATCGCCATTAGTGTCAATTCAGAATGATGTAAAGTTTTAAAGACACTGCTGTCCTCTCTGTCTCTCCCTCTGTATGTTCCTGGAGATCCCAATCCAGCAAAGCACGTAAGCACATGCTTAATTGTAGGCAGATCAGTAACCCCAAAGAAATCACAAGGATATGAGTCCTAAGCTTGTGTTTATGTGCTTCACTCGATCAGGGCCATTACACACACTCTCTAAGTACAGAAATTATAAATATCTGTTTCTTGATTCAAAACCAGATTTAGACTCGCTAGCTGGACTTAGAAATGTGACAGTCAAGTTTATTGCAAGAGAGCATAGTAGCTAGTAGATATACAGCATTGTACTTAGCCTCTTTAACCTTCCTTTTCTTACTTGTTATTTGAGTTTTAACAGTTTATGCTAGCTAGAAATGAGCCTCTCTCAACTTCTGCATAGCCTTTTCAGAGCTCTGCAGTTACTAAAATTTAGACTATGTTTGGATCCATGCATAAAACTTAAAAGTGCAGCCAGATCAGGAACAGTTTTTTAAAAGTTACAGGTGAGATGCTGGTGCAGCTAATATAGCTAACAGGTTGTGTTAGCTTATGGACTTCCCTCAGCATTGCCAGACTGCATACCAAATACTACAATTTGCCTTATGGCTTCTCAGTGTTTGGGTTGTTTTCCTTCATGTTTTCAATTTTTCTTCACAGTCTTGAAGCGAAGAACCTTATTTCTAAGAAAAAAAGAAAAAGCACAACAAAAAAGCTCAAAGCAAACAAACAAAAAAGCCCACTAGAGATACAACTATGGACACTTAGATTCTTATACAGTCACTTGATTAGAATAGCTGAGAAAAAGGAAAAGTGCGAGGCGTTTTGAAACTTCCCACAGAATAACCAGGGTGACCACCGCCCCTCATTTGTATTTGAAATTGCTCTAAAGTTTGATGTTTTTTTGCTTTCATTATTTGATTATCCAACTGGAATCTAAGACTTTGTACTTCGNCTTCCACTGAGCTTAGTTCTGAAAAATTATTTCATATTAATTTAAACACCATCAGTCTTTATTTTCTCTGCTGATGGCCTTTTACTGGGGAGAGCAGGTGTGGTGGCTCCTCTCCTGTCCTGCTCCATCCATTTCAGCAGCAATTTCTGATAAGTTTTGTCACCTCCATGCGTACTTTGGAGAAATACTGGGCGAGCGTAGGGAGTGGCAATGTGAGAGCACAAAATTACACTCCTCATCAATCATTACCCTCTAGCAACTTCCAGGGCACTGTAAATTGCTGACTAACAAGGGAGAATTAGCTTGATAAAATCGCCATTAGTGTCAATTCAGAATGATGTAAAGTTTTAAAGACACTGCTGTCCTCTCTGTCTCTCCCTCTGTATGTTCCTGGAGATCCCAATCCAGCAAAGCACGTAAGCACATGCTTAATTGTAGGCAGATCAGTAACCCCAAAGAAATCACAAGGATATGAGTCCTAAGCTTGTGTTTATGTGCTTCACTCGATCAGGGCCATTACACACACTCTCTAAGTACAGAAATTATAAATATCTGTTTCTTGATTCAAAACCAGATTTAGACTCGCTAGCTGGACTTAGAAATGTGACAGTCAAGTTTATTGCAAGAGAGCATAGTAGCTAGTAGATATACAGCATTGTACTTAGCCTCTTTAACCTTCCTTTTCTTACTTGTTATTTGAGTTTTAACAGTTTATGCTAGCTAGAAATGAGCCTCTCTCAACTTCTGCATAGCCTTTTCAGAGCTCTGCAGTTACTAAAATTTAGACTATGTTTGGATCCATGCATAAAACTTAAAAGTGCAGCCAGATCAGGAACAGTTTTTTAAAAGTTACAGGTGAGATGCTGGTGCAGCTAATATAGCTAACAGGTTGTGTTAGCTTATGGACTTCCCTCAGCATTGCCAGACTGCATACCAAATACTACAATTTGCCTTATGGCTTCTCAGTGTTTGGGTTGTTTTCCTTCATGTTTTCAATTTTTCTTCACAGTCTTGAAGCGAAGAACCTTATTTCTAAGAAAAAAAGAAAAAGCACAACAAAAAAGCTCAAAGCAAACAAACAAAAAAGCCCACTAGAGATACAACTATGGACACTTAGATTCTTATACAGTCACTTGATTAGAATAGCTGAGAAAAAGGAAAAGTGCGAGGCGTTTTGAAACTTCCCACAGAATAACCAGGGTGACCACTGCCCCTCATTTGTATTTGAAATTGCTCTAAAGTTTGATGTTTTTTTGCTTTCATTATTTGATTATCCAACTGGAATCTAAGACTTTGTACTTCGGGCACTGTTGTCTTTTTTTTTTTGTTTGTTTGGTTACAAAGCTGTAGTTACACATCACTACAGATAGTTATTTGCATTGAAAAGCTGAGAATGTCCATCTGTTTAGTTGTAGCCCACTCCGTGATCACCAGATATTCCATTGCTCCACAGCAATCTGGACCTGGGGCTTGATCTGCTGTGAAATGACATCCATTGCCTCAGAGCGCACAAAAAATGATCCAGTCATCTTGCTGAAGTCATAATATCACATTTGAGAACAGAATAGCACACCTTTGAATGCCAGAAGCTATAATTGTGTTGATCTAGTCCAATAGTCCACATGACACTGAGCAGAAAATATCACCTATTTCTGTTTCATTTTTTACTTTGTGGAATGACTTCTCCTGCTGTTGAAGTGGACTGTACTTTTACTCCTTCCAGAACAGCTGACCACTGGAACTTCACTGAGGAAAATGTCATATCTTGACTGTTGCAAATGCTCAAATATATTTTAATGGAAATTAATATTATTACTCTTCATTTACAAACCAAAAACCAAAGCAGCAAACTTGTCTTGCATAAAACAAAATTGATGTCTATTCTGTGACAGACCTGAATGCTAGTTAATAAGAAGATAAGTATTAATCCTTCTAAAATTTCTGTCTGTGAAGCAGAAGTGCTGGGACAGCTTCTCAGCAACTGCAAATGGATGCAAGTCAACTTATTTTAGTGGTCCTGAGTAGCTTGACATCAGCAGAGGTGTGGGCAAGCCAGTGTCTTTTACAACTCCACTGTTTTTAAACATAGAACTCTTTGAGCTACCAGAACTGTCTGAAGGAATGTCTACTGCCCACAATCCATGTGAAGTCCATTGCATGCTCTGGTCCTATTTTGTCACTCAATTTTGACACTAATTTGTGTTTACAGGTGTGAAAGCTGTGGTGCTGTCTTCCACTCTGAGTGCAAAGTGAAGGCTGTACCATGCCCCAGGTGTGTGCGTAAGGAATTGCAGAAGAAGCAGAAATCCTTCTGGAGGCAACTGAATATGGACGAAAACTTTGAAGAGTCTTGCAACATGTTTGAGTTGTCTTATCAGAACACATGAGTTCCTTAAGGCAGTGGCCAGCCTGAAGAGAATCCCTTTCACAGCTGCCAGCTCGAGCGCATTCTCAGCTTAGCCAGGCAGAAATCTTTTTGCGAAATAATATCTGACTTTCTTCATCTGTGAATAGCAGCTGCCAAAGTGGCCATAAAGCCTTGTTGGCTTTGAAATACCAATGGCTAAACTGCGTTTTGCATTGAAGTCCAGCCGCTAGCTCTCATACAAAATGTGGTTTACTTGAAACGCTTTAGGTTCTAGCTAATTAAGCACCCAGCTTTTTCTTTTCCACCTCTGGAGAAGACTTCCTCAAGGCAGAAAATACTTGCTGTCATCACCACATTAGTTTTTATGTTGTTCATATAGAATTGATGAATCATCTACTTATTTATGTTATTATTTATTTATTATTCGCCTTGGCAGAGGTTCTGGTAAGGTGTTTCACAGAGCCCAATAGGGCAGGAATGATTTTTAGACCCACCTGCTCCTTTTGATGTGGACACGTGGTTCCATTTCGTCATGTTTCCAGAGAGCTATTTTTAAAGGATCAGTGCATTTACATGTCACTCCTCCCCAAGGAAAGAAAAGTATCTCCCATCAAACCTTATTCAGGGCGCTTGCAAACATAAGATGCAGAATAATTCCAGCTATGTTTGTATATTTATAACCACCCCAGTGAACTATTCCATACGCAGATAAGCAGGAGGCTTGCTGCTGTTTTTGTTCAGGCTGGCTATGTCGGTCAAGCTCTGTCACTGAAGTCCACTGAGTTTTACCCTGGTTATTCTTGATCTATGTGAAGCCACGTCCTCATCTCCAGCAACATGATGTTCTGATCTCCTGCTAGCCTCACGTTTTAAGATGTTTTAAGTGTCCACGTTGGTCTTGCTTTTATTTCGTGAAGTTTACTTTAAACGTTTCTCTAACCTGAACCTGTTAGACTGGTAGTCAGGAAAGTGGTCTTGCCCACGTTTGTTAGAAAATACCTCCAAAATTGTGAAGCGCTAGTTTGCTGTGCTAATGTGCAATTTGTGTCCTGTGTTCTCTGCGAGCTCTAAGGGATTTTATACTTCTGTAGCAACTTCCATGGTAGAGAGTGAAGTTCCTCGAGGTATGGTTCTGCTCCACACACCTGGAACACAGGGAAGTATTAAACACGGTAAATTACATACATTGTGAAAGGGGAGTACGTGATGGATTTAACTGGGGAGATGTGTGTCATCACTGGCAGTATGTTTAATTCATTGCGGCTTCACATCCCGTGAGCACTTAGAGGTCTTCCTCCTTCCAATCCACATTCTTAACTCTTTCTCCAGACCCTGCCGTAATGTGTGTGTTACATACATATGAAAGCATTCACATATATATGCACATACATCTATATACAGAAAGCAAATATGGTTTCAGGAGAAAAAGGCCAGTCATGTGCATGTGTATTTTTCCTCTCTTCTCACATAGGTTTGTGAAAATGCAAAATACTGATCTTTGCTTCCTGTATAATCTGCAGGCTGTTGTGTTCAAGGCAGAAAGCGGTCTTGATCATTGAAGCACCTCACTAATTGCTGAAGTATTTTAAATAAAAGAACAGGGTACATCATGCTTACATTAAAAGGTAGAATGCTGCAATGAATTGCCATGTACTGGAATATAAGTGGTTACCTTTTCCAGCCTCCAGTCAAAGAAAGTAGCTGAATCTGAGCTTTCTCAAATTTGAGTGCCACTACTATATATATAGAAGCATGTTTATATCTGTATACATTAGACAACCAGTGCCTTTCTTTTCCAGAAGTCCGTCTTACAGTGGGATTCTTTGGAAGGAAGTGAGGGTGTTTCCATGTTTTTGGCAAAGTAGTATAGGGATTCCCATATTTAATAAGCCTGGTGAGTCATGCACCTTTGTCAATAAAATTAATACTTCCCTTACACAGGGATGTGTCTGTCTCAGCTTACTGTTCCTCATGTGAAATGAGTTGCTTTCGGCTGTCATCCTTAAAGATACAATGTTCCTTGCAAGTCCATTCCCACGTGAAGAATTCCCTGCATGTTCACAAATGCAAACACTGGGGAAGTATTGTGGAATTAGTCATGCAAACAGGAACTGCAGTGGTACTGGCTGAATAAACAGTACGCTCCCATGTTTTTCAGCATGTGTCACTACAATTAGTCCTGTGGCAAAGCCAGTAGCTCTGAAACTGTCAGAATCTGGCAAGTACTATTTTGAATTAGCTCTAGGCCTAATGGTGGGTCATTAAAGAAAAAAAGGTCGTGTTTTGCATATCATCATGCTCTGGCATTTCAGATACCTTACAGCACTGTTTCATGTCCAGCTTGGTTTAGAGAAGGCTGCTTGTGTGCACTGTCAAAAACCCTATGGAGTCAAGGAATGAAGGTTCAGACATTGCAAACTATTAGTTACTTTGACAGGTGTCTTGATTTCCAAAGTACTAGTTGTGTGGGTGGTTAGATATTGTAGTTGAATTCTGGAATGAAAACATAGACAGCATTAGAGTAACTCCGGGTTTATACAGGTGTTACAGAACAGTTTCTCTGCTAACTGAGATTTACAGAAAAGAAGAGTATGTTGTCGGCAAAACAGCTGGAATTAGTCATGGGTCCAGAACCACTGCTGTTTCTACCAGCAAAGAACAAAAGCATGTTGTTATGATGTGCTGGCAGTGCCCAAAGCTTTATGTAAAAGCATACTGTACACTACAGATCAGATTGATTTCTTTAAAATCCAATATTGTTCTAAACAAGCCAGTTCTTAAAATGGATACATGTTCATTTCTACCTTGGAAAAGTAATATAGCTTCTCATAGTAGCTATAGGAACAGACTGTAATGTTGAAGATGCTTTCCTCTCAGGGATGCCTAGCTCCTATCCAGAAAAAGTTATTCCATATGAATGGGTAAGATAAAGTCTTCTGTCACTGCTTTTCGTAAGCATAATGAAAGGCTTGATCCTGCCCTCAGAAGGTGCCGATGCAGTAGGAACAAGCCCTATTTGTTTTTCAGGATTGCAAGGCAAAAGAATAAACTGAAACTACTGCTCACATTACTAACTCTCAAAAGACCCAACTCTAAAAGGACAGTTTTCCTGCAAGAGCCATCTGCTTGCAGGAGATTCAGCCTGGGGTTCTGTAGGTGGTCTGGGTTTCAGACAATGCTGTACCCTTGCGTGGTTGCCTCTGCTGTACTAACAGTGTTGCATGTTGGTCCCTGGTGCTACTCTTCCCATTCTGCAGCCCCTCGCCTGCACATGGCTCTGCTCTGCAGGCTTCTAGGTGGGCATCAGCTGGAAAAGTACCTGGGGTCTTTCCACATTGCACAACTCTGTTCCCCCCCGACCCACACGGGTGAAATTATGTATAGGTACTAATAGCCTCATCCTGCCTGCACATGAAATAAATTTGAACAATAGGATTTCACTGTGAATCAAAAATAAAATGTGCTGTTTGTCTCCTTCACAGAGAAGGTGCTTTCATAGCTGACAGAGGAGGAATTGATCTGTACATCCAGTTACTGCTTTTGCTTGTACAGAACTTGTAATCAGTGTAGAAATAGGGTGCTTCACTGCAATGGACTGTAGCCTGACCCTCTCCAGCTACTTAGAAACTTCTCATCTCAGTTTAGTTAGTCTGATATTATTTTAATCTAGGACACTGTAGAGATCCTTATTCAAATCTCTCTTCCTCTTTACCCTGACCCTCTAGCTTTCCTGTAATGGGGAGAGGGACCTACCTAGGGGATGCAAACTGCAGCTTTTTTTAATATTATCAACCTATAAAAGGAGAAATTTGGATCTCTTATGTAGAAATCTTTCCATTGCTTTTCTTTGTCTGTCTTAGGTAATGAAAAATGATGACTTTGTGATGTGACACAGTATTCTCGCTGGCACGTACCAGTATGAGCTCATTGCTGGGATGATAGGAATTGGCAGTTGTGAGGGTTTCCTAGATAAGTGAGAGAAGACAAATTCCTAGATAAGTTCCTCACTTTTTGGTGAGGAACTTGAGTTTTTCACAATACTGCACAGGCTCTGATGGCCCTGTTAGGAGAGAATCATCAGGGTACCTCTAGAGCTCCTCTTGTCAAGCCTTCTCGTTATCAGGATACTGTGCGTATTATAATGGATTGATCATAGTGCCCTAAAAGGCTTAGGAAAAAAAGCTGAGGATGTCTGTTTACAATGAAATGGGGTGGCTGCACAGTTGTATTTTGCTTTTTCCCTGTAGCAACAGGAGCCACTGAGACTTTCCTGGGCTTCCCAAGGTCACGGCCTGGATTGCAGTTGACTGTTGATCTGTATAAAAGAAATGTAATCGAATAATCATCATAATCTTCTCTCTTTTTTTCTGCTGCTCAGCTGCAAGCCAGTCCCCTCTCTCTCTTTCACTGTCTCTGCCCCTGTCTTCACTCACAGTGCTGAGTGTACAGCTAGACTTTGAGCTTCGTAGCTCATTGTGTTGCTTTTGAACCAGTCGAGCCTGATCATTCTCTCCTTTGTAATTTGCCTTCCAATTTTCCCTTCCCAGTAGGAGTGCCTTACAGTACTGTATATTAGCGTCTATCTTCCTGGTTTGGATTTCCTGTTTTAATCTGCTGTTCGATTAACTTGTAGGCTTAAACTGAAACTCTCCCGTGGCTGTGCATGCTGTTTTGCTTTTGCAGGGCAGCTGAGTAAATCAGTTTGCTTGTTCTGCCCTCGTGAAGTGAGCTCTACAGGCTGCATATACCAGCTCTGAAGACACCAAGCTGCATGGAAACCCCTCACTTTTGCTCAATTTGGTGCCTTAAATTTTCAAAAGTGAAGGATTTTGTCAGGAATGCTCTGCCATCATGCAGCATGGTTGGCATTGGAGCTCGAAACCCTTGCTTGTGGCAGTTTCTGTCTTGCTAGGAGTGGTGACCGTAAAATTTGTTTACTCTCTGTGCTTTGAGAGGAAAAGATGAGAAAGGGTAGCATGGATATGGTATTGGTTTTAATTACCTGTATTTTGGAGACTAGCTGGGCTTCTCTTCAGCCAGAAATGTGGTTGTGCTTATGGGAGACCTTCAGGAGCTGTGCATATATAATAATGGCAAGCACTGGGCATTAAAATGGGATCAGGTCATGTGCAATTTTGCTCCTCCTGGAACCACTGGCCAGGCCATGCCATCTGGCAGGAGCCTCCCATACGGTGCTCCCTACCTTCATGGCACAGCTGGGTTCAGTGTTGTGGGAGTGAAGGCTTTTCCTCAAAGCTTAATTTGAATGCAGCCTGGTTCCCTGAAGGCTAACCCAGTGAGGGTTTGGTCAGCATTACCTTAGGGAGAGGGTTAACCTGCTTAAATTTTAGCATTATGTGGTAAAGTATTGGCTAACTCTTCCAGCATGTGTCAGCCCTGGGCACATGTCCATACTGACTGTGATCTTCTAAGTCCATGTTTGACATCAGTAGCAGGAATCCTGTCAGGCAATGACAGTGCTGTCGCTGCATTTTAGCAGCGTAGTGAGGAGACAGCCCGGCTGATAATAAAAAAGAAGTCAAGTCCTTCTTTACTTGAAAACTCTGGTGTGTGCACAGTGGCTTGGGTTGTATCTTAAAATGCCAATTTTGTCCAGGTTCCTAAGGGTGGCCATTAATCCAAATCACAAAGATGACACTTGTGGGCAGCATCAGAGAAATCCAGGCCTAGAAAGTTATCAGCTGTCTAGGACCAAAGTGTATTTGGCCTCATCTACATGCACAAGTGTCAGTGGCTCAATTATTCATATATTCATGTCTAATCCACACGTTAAAGCAGTATAAATCCTTGAATATACAGAGTTGTTTTGATGGAAAAAGGATTTGTTTCAGTTTTGCTTATGTGCTTGTCTACAAAGTCCATCTTGCCTAAACTATTGTGTGTTTTCAGGCTGATTTTTTAATGGCATTGATACCTGTGATATCAGGTTAGCGTATACCAGTCCCTTCTATACTTGAGCTAAGCAAAAGTAAGAATTCGTGAGCAAAATGTGTGTCTGAAGGGCTTTAAGTGATAAAGTCAGCTTCTAAATCAACTTCAGTTCAGTCGAGGCAGTTAGAGGCTGGGGGAAGCCAGGCATGAGCAGCAGAGCTGGTGCTGTCCCTGGCAACCCGGGCTTTCCTTCCCGCCGGAGCACCAGTCCACCTGCAGCACTTGCAATGGATTTTAGCATCACTGGCAGTGCACTCTGAGTTTTTGGAAAACCATTACGTGTGTGTGCTACTCTGTTAACTTACTGGCATCATTATGTGTGTTTCATTGTTCTTCTGTTTTGGTTTTTTTTTTTACTTTTGACGAGGATTTTTTAAAAATTATCTGCAATTATTAGGTAATAGTCTTAATTTATTATTGATGCGTAATAATGCTATAATTTAAATTCCACGAGTTGAATTGCTTGTTGACACTTGAGCAGGGTTTATTTGGGTTCACTTGTGACAGCATCAGAGCACCAGTCCCTCGTGTAAAAAGGCAACTCTCAATAAACACTATAAAAAAGTTACTCGTCCTTTTTAATTTGCCCTCTGGTGGGTACTACACCATGGGTAGGACAGGTTTTGAAAGAGTGCTTAAAAATGCTAATCTGCTGATGAAAGTCTTCCAAATCTAAGAAAATTAAGATATTTACTGTTCCTGGGTCTGAGCCAGGAGGTCTCTGGAAATACTGTCAATGACTGCATCGGGCTTTGTAGTTTTAGATTCCCAGTTAAATCTCTTAAGTGTTTTTTGAAAGCCAGAAATGCCTGGATTTTTAATGGTGCTGACCCTCAACAGCCCCCAGTGGAGCTTAATGGGAGCTGTTGTCGGTCACCTTTGGATACAGAGCTCCTGGGAGGCACATGGGAGGCAGCGCCCCACTGCGTGGCTCTCACATGGACCTCTGCCAAAAGGGTCCAGGGTAAGGGCCTTGAACCCTAAGTAGGGGAGGCATCTCCCAGCTGGACTGAAGGGACGACTGAAGGGCTGGGAGGGCAGGATTTTGCCCACGTTGCAAGGGCTCTCCAACCGATGGATGTAGCAGCAGGCATGATTCCTGCTCTTCTGGGCTGCTTCTTCCAGTGCAGCAGCTGAGGAGCTTCTGCAGCTCCCTGGAGCTGTGGATGTGGTGACTGTAAGGGTTGCAGCGCTGAGCCGTGGCGGAGCTCATGGGCCTAAACCCCCTGCCTGAGGGTCCCTGGAGAAATCCACACCTAGCCCCATGCTCTCATGCACTGCCTTCCTGCCCCTCCTCAGGAAGACCAGAAGTCCACCAGGAATGTCAATCCTCTCTCCTGCAGGAACCTTTGGACTTCATCCCTGTGATGAAATCAGCTACAAGCAAGGAGTTAATGTTTGACCGGGACCACACAAGCTGCATGAGAAAACCATGTGCAAGACCTGCTCCTCCTCCTTATTTGCTTTACAAGGTGAGCAAATTCCGTTATGACGTCTCCTTCCCCTTCCACTGCCACCTCCCCTCCTCATTTCACCCTGTAAGAGTTGGTGGGAAAAAGTATCAACACAGGGCAGAGACCTTGAGGACTAGGGAGCCCTGGGAGGAATACTTCGGTTGGGTCTTTTTCTGTCGTCCTCTGGCTGTATTTACACAGCTTTTTCTCTCCTCCTTGCCCCTTCCCAGCCTCTCTGTTGTGCTCTGTTACAGTGTATGAACTGTCACTGAAATGAGCTGCTGAAAAGGACATACTCCAGTAGCTGCCATGGGCAACTCCAGGCTGGAGTTTCAAGCAACATTTCTTTTGGTTTCAGTCAGGAGCTAAAGTGGGATTTTTTTCTCCCTGTAGTACGCTGTCATTACGTGAAAGCTGTGTCCTCCAGTGAAGTGTAACTCTGCCAATAAAACCTTACAGCGGCAGCCCTGTTCTTCACTCCTACAAGCACACCCTCAAAAGCCATGCTTTTTGGGTTCTTCTGTTAACCATTTGTGTTAGTTTATCAGCTAGCCTTCAATGCAGCAGGCCACAGAAAATACCAGTCAGACTGTGAATTGCAGTGTACACTCCAGATCCTTTGGGAAACGGTAGCAAAGTGGCATTTGTTTCTGATGTGGAGCAAGGGCAGCAGACTGGCACCCACAGAGTATCCACCCACCTTGTTCTCTTCATGGCTGATACTCCTCACGCTGGTGGGACAAGCCAGTGTTTTATAACCATATAAGCTTATGTGTTTGGGAGTATTAGACCATGGGCAAATCTTATAAATGCCTTAGGTCCAACAGCCAATCTTTTTGATTTTGTTCTTTCATGTTCTCATTGCATATTAAACACTTTACAATATGGTGAGCCAGGACAGTTGATCATCTAATCGCCAAGTCCCATGACTGGTGTTGTAGTTCATATCCCCTGAGCATGCCAAGCCAAGCTCCAGCTCTTCTCTTAAAGGTCAGGACAGTTAATTTTTTAAAAGTTACTCTTCTAGCTCTTAGAACAAAATTAACAGTATTTGGTTTAATATGGGAAGTTGACTGGCTTTCTAAAAGGTGGCAGAACTGAAATGCAGCGTTTCTTCTGGGAGTGACAGTGTCCACCAGCTTATGAAGGCCTGAGGACACTGTCTAAAATAAATCAAATGGCGCAAGCTCCTTGTCCAGAACTGATTCAGGCTCAAGGAAACAGTTGGGTTTTTTTTCTTTCAACTTTTCCATAATGTGTGTGATACAATCCCGATTACAGTATAGTAATAGATTAACCCAAGTGGAGCTAACTTCCTCCTTCTTTCCTTAGGGACAGAGAAGGACCTTCCAGGTCTGAGGCTTACCATACCTTTTCTGTGAAAGGCACACTGAGGGCAAACGAAAATATTCTGGGAGTGTGTGTACATAGCTCTGGACTGTATTTTTAAAATAGTTCTTGTTTAACTAAATACTCTCCAAAATAGTGGTCCCATCTAGAGGCCTGAGTATTACCACTATGAGAAGGTGGTGAAAAGCATCTCAGATAATCAGGTGTCACAAGTAAAACCAGACAAAGTCTCCAAGGCAAGCAGGAGAAAATTCCAACCATTTTAAACATAGACAAATATATAACTTGGCATCGAGGCTGTAAACATGCTAAAAAGTCAGTCTGCTGTTTATAGTAAGTGACTTTTGATTTTCTGTAATTGAATTCGAGGCATTAGCCTCGGATATTAAAAATGAAGTTGTGAGGCTCATCTGGAAAGCAAGAAAAGTCAGATAAGAGCTTGTGTTAACGGCTGAACTTTCACTGTTTATCACATAGGTACAATACGATGTATTTACAGGTGAGTAAGAAGGAATTGTTAGTGAAGTTAAGTATTGATTAAAAATAAGAAAGTGCAAGTTACTAAATCTGTGTAAGAAAGTAATAGATGTAATCGGTGTGCATGGAGCAGTTCAGTCCAAAGTGCTTTCATGGCACTCACTAAAGGTTGTAAGTTAATCTCATTTGTGACTTGACACTGCAGGCAGGTACCTAAAGTACAGCGACTAAGTCATGAAACATGCTGAGCATCTCTCCACTGAATTGTGCCTTGCCCTGCAACTAATCCCACTGATTTTTGAGAGCAGAGGGTACAGACTCCTGCGGGAGCAAGGCTAGGGTGGAAGAACTGAGACCCCAGCACGCACCATTCTGTCATCAGACATAGGCACACAATTGCTTGTGATGCTGGTTGTTTGTTGTGTACATATTGCAGTATGTCCTATTCTGGCTTGGACTCTGCACTTCTGAAGAGCACTCGTCTCTGATTTAACAGACAGCAAGAGCGATCCTTTAAGCAGATACAAGCTCTGCTGACTCCAATGAGAGCTGCAGGTTGTGACAGAACCAGAGCTGGGCTCTCGGTGTTTAGAGACATGAGCTGTGGCAGTGTATAAAATTGGCAGATTCCTTGTAAAATGCATGTGCATCTAGCACAGAGTTAACCCTGGGAGACAGCAGGTGAAAGAGGGCGAAAGTATAATAAAATATGGGTTTCTACGGTAGGTATTTACACGATATTGACATTGCATAGCTGTGCTTAGAGATTTATGTCAAGTGTTACTGCGCTGTCATAAAACAATAAAGTACTTCTGTGAAGGGCTTAGGGCAAAGGGGAGGCAGAGAAGTCTCACTATATAAGGCCCTCCTCCAGCACCCATGGTAATCCATGGGAATGTTTCCATAGCTGTCGGCAGGAGCTGTGTGGAGGCCTGCTAGGGGAAAGTGAGTAGAAGCAGCACATTTACTATGTATAGAGCAGGTAACTAGTTATTTTGTCTCAGGGAGGATATTACCACCACCAAATTTTAGGAGCCTAACGCAACTGACAAGTCCACCTTGCAATCAGTGGAGAGAGATGAGGGTTCCTCCTGTGAGCAGGGATATATCTGAACTGAATTGTCCTCTGGTGTTTCATAGAAATGCTGACAAAGACCCATAAAAGCTGAGAGATGACATTAAGACAAATACTGTGCTCAGGGTGGCCATGAGGTGAAATGGGTAAGAGTCCAGTGTCCCACGGTTTCTACACAGCATACCCTGGACTCGGCACACTTTCAGCTCTAGGCTGTTGCAGCTCCACTTCTCACATTGGGCTCACAGTAGGCTTCCCCTCAACATTTTGGCTGCAGGTCCAGACTTTGCAGCTGAACTCAGTGTTTATATGTAGTGGACCAAACTGAAATGCCAGTCCCAATCAGTCAGAGCACCAGGGAGTTTAGATCCAGGCACAGTGCCTGCCTGTCCGTGGGTCTGCGGCTCCAGTTTGTCCTCCCTGCTAATTGTCTCTGCTCTTCATGAGGTTATGGCAAGATTTCTTCTCCAAGCCATGCTGATACATAGGACCTGTTAGTCTTGCTGCAGAAAAGTATTGCTCTTCCACTAGAGGTGGTTTCTATGTAGTTGTGCCCTGGTTAGATGCCACTGCATGGGAAGGTGCTTTCCTGTTTCTTTCCAGATGCGGAAGGTAATTCTTTTCCATCAAAGTGTTCAGCAGAAGTGTGCCCCACCGTAACAGTCCCATAGCTGTCCTGCGAGGGGTGGGAGAGTTACCTGCTTCCTGACCCCGCTCTGGACAATGCTTTCCAAAAATCAGCCAGCTTCAAAAACGAGAAGCATCTCTGTCGAGAAGGGACATTTCAGAGCTTTCCATAAACCTGGGTATTGCTGCCAGCCTGGCTTGCCTTGCTTTCCCAGTCAGGAACCAGAGTGTTCCACACCTGCTGGTCTTCACAGTTCTCTGAGGGAGCCGATATGGGCTGTTTGGAAAACACGTGGGTAGGCGTTGAGCACTTCATAATCTTGACCCCATGAGTCTCAACTGCTTGAATTAATTTTGAGCGTAGGCAACTAGATGAGCCTTCCATACTTCTTGCTCAGTAGCATTGCCCATGCTGTTTCCTGTCCCAGATTTTATCTTAAAAGGTAATAGAGCTGAAATCTGTCCCTCGCTCATTAGGTACATCAGCCTCCAAACTCCAGGGCTGACATCACACTGGGGCAGCTTTCAGAGTCCATGGGCTCACGCCAGCTGAGTCTCAGTGTGAGACTGGGTTGAGTCCTGGGAGGTGTCACAGTGGCAATAGGCAGCCTCAGTCCCATGGCACCTGGTGTCCCTTCCATTCCTCCGGTTCTCAGCTCAGCTGGTGCTGAAGATGTGGCCCAGGTCTGTTCCCCGGCTCCCAACAGCACCACAGGCTCCTATTCCACAGGACCATCACCTACCCCAGCAAAGCACTGTAGGACAGCCTGTCCTTGCATCCCACTGTCCTTGTGCAAAAAAAAGGGGATTTTAAGCTCAGTTCAGTCAGAGGTGAGCACTCTCTCTCACATGTGTACCCAGAGCAGAGTGCTGCGGCACCAGCATCCCCTTGGCTTTGTGTGTGATCTTTTCCCATGAATATCTCAGTGGTGTCCTCATCACATGAGCTCTTCAGCCACAGGGATGGTGAGACAGCCTGGGAGATTGAGATGACCCTTTCAGTTTGCACATCTCTCACTCTGCATAGCCACCCATGAAAATTATTCGCTTTACCCTTCTCTGTAGGAATTTGGCGGGGGGGACCTTGGAGCAAACTGCTTTGGACCGGCGGGGACGTGCATGCGGGAGAGACGCGGAGCAGAGCGCGTCTCTCGCTCCTCACACACTCCTCCTCTTCTTTTTATTGACCTGCCTCACTGATTGGAAAAGACCCATGTCCCCCCCACGGCCCCCTCTTCCTCCCCAGCCGCACAATTGTCACCGCCAATTAGTGCATTGTTAGGGCACACAATGGCGCTGTGGCCACTGGAATGGGACGCTTTTGTGCGTCTCCAGTCGGCCGTAGGGGCAGTCAAGATTCATTTAGGGCCTTACACAACATGGACAGAAAATACTATCAGAAAAGCAAAAGGGGGAAAGAAAAAGGGGGAGAGAGAGAGGGAGCGAGGG